>CAUYSK010053553.1:0-46074 GCA_963575035.1 Avahi laniger | reverse complement strand
AGAGTGCCGTGGCGTCAGCCTTGCTCACAGCAACCTCAAACTCCTGGGCTCAAGCAATCCTCCTGCCTCAGCCTCCCAAGTAGCTGGGACTACAGGCATGCGCCACCATGCCCGGCTAATTTTTTCTATATATATTTTTAGGTGTTCAATTAATTTCTTTCTATTTTTGGTAGAGACGGGGTCTCGCTCTTGCTCAGGCTGGTCTCGAACTCCTGAGCTCAAACAATCCACCCGCCTCGGCCTCCCAGAGTGCTAGGATTACAGGCGTGAGCCACTGTGCCGAGCCTCAACTGATTTTTAACAAAAGCAATTCAGTAAAGAAAAGATAGTCTTTTCAACAAATGGTGCTGGGAGAAGTGGACACCCATGTGTAGGAAAATGAGCCTCAATACATACTTCACATTCATGGCTGGTGGGAATGCAAAAATGGTGGAACCACTTTGGAAGATAGTTTGGCAGTTTCTGACAAAGAAAGACCCAACAATCTCACTCCTAGGTAATTATACAAATGACCTGAAACTGAAAACTTATGTCCACACAAAGATCTATATGCTAACGTTTGCCACAGCTTTATTCCTAATCACTAAAAAACTGGTAACAACCATACTGTCCTTCAACAGGTAAATAAAAAACAGTGATAAATATACATAATGGAATACTATTCAGCAATAAAAAAGAACATGCTATTAATTCACATAATATGTATGAATCCTATAAAAGCAGCCAGACCAGATACACATTATATGATTCCACTTATATGACATTCTGGAAAAGGCAGGGGTATAGTTAAAAATTCAGAAGTAGACTATTGTGACGCATTTCTGGGGGAAAAAACTGGCTGGATATTTTTATGAACAGGGATAGCTCTGACCACATCAACTTGGATAGGAGTCTACGGAATTTTTAAAACAGGGAAATATATTCATATGGCTTAAAATTCAGAAGGTATATATAAAAGTTTATGCAGTGAAAAGTCTCTCTCCCACCTCCTACCCCCTGGCCAAGCATGCCCCAAAATTATCAGTGTCTTGAATATCCTTTCAGAGATATTTTATGTCTATGTAAGCAAAAGTGGATATATTATTGTCCCATTCACTATATATTTTACATAAATGGTAGCATACAATGACACTATTCTGTTTCTTGCTTTTTTTTCACGTTGTACATCTTAGAGACCATGTATTATCAGTGTAATGTTCCACTGTATAACCAAGTCTTGATTGACACTTAGGCTATTACCAATCTTTTGCTATTACAAGCAACACTCCAATTAATTTGCAAAATTTATTGAATAAATTCCTGGAAATGTTTGCTGGGTCAAATGATATGGGTGTTATACATTTTATGGCTCCTTCCATGTCACTGACTTTTAAAATGTCAGATTTTAAATTTTTATCCTAGGAGGAAAGAAAGGAAGCTAAGATTCTATGACTAGACCATTTTCTGGAGGAATGTACATCTCTAAGTTGTACAAAATGAGCCTACTATAGTTTCCCACATGTACCTCCTAGGATCCAGTTGCATTTCTATATATCTCAGGCCACAAACAAACTGTTGTGAAGCCTATTTCAGTTATGTGAAAAGTGTTACTTCTGAGATCTTCACGAGCAAAGGTCAAAGGCTGATGCCCCCAACTGGTAGTTCTTAGCCACTTCACACTACAATGCTGGATTTTTCACTGCAAACACAGGGAGATTTAAAAATCTTAACCAAATAAAACATACCTACAGAGAATCCTTTGTCCTTATCACAACGCCAAAATAAGGATTTCTTCTCTTAGGTAAAAATTATAAATCACACGAAGGTTCCAAGGAAAGACTGCAAATGTTTCTCTCATCTCTTAGATGGTGGATTCCCAAAAAACAGTCTTTTTGCTTGACCACAAAACCTAGTATGGTCTAGGTTTTTGTGATAACGCTTCAACAGGAGATTGAAGAAATCCAGGGGTTCACAAGATCAGTGAGCAGTTATGCCACACACAAGGGTATGTATGTCCAAAACCACACAATCTCCCTTTGGCTTCCTCATAGAGAAACCATCACCCCACTCCACATTTGGTGGGAGAGAAGGTGTTACTAATGGCACAATCATATTCCTTAGTCTCTAGAATACACTACACTCAGAAATGGGTGTTTAATAAGATTTACCAAAGCTTACATTCATTACTAATTATTATGCATTACTGCAGCAATGGCCAGCAATTTTTTTCACATCTCCCTGTATCCAACACCCTTGAATAGCCACCTCCCATAAGACTCTGGACAGGGCCAGGGAAGCACTTCCATGCTTTAGCTGATAGGACAATAGCAGATGTGATGCAAACAGACACTTGAAAAGTGCTTGTGCACTGGTGCTTGCTCTCACTTGCTACTGTGTGACTTTGAGACCACTGGGTTAACAAGGCCACAGTGGCTCACGCCTATAATCCCAGCACTTTTGGAGGTTGAGACAGGAGGATCCTTTGAGGCCAGGAGTTTGAGACCAGCCTGGGACTCCATCTCTACAAAAAATGAGAAAATTAGCTGAGTGTTATGGCAAATGCCTGTAGTCCTAGCTACTCAGAAGGCTGAAGCTGGAGGATCACTCAAGGTTACAATAAGCTATGAATGCCTCACCACTCCAGCCTGGGCAATAGAGCAGAGATCCTGTCTCTGAGGGGAAAAAAAAAAAGTCTAGACTAGTTGGCTGGAGGAGAGACCACATAGTGTGGAGATGAGCCATCACAGCTTAGGGTCCCCTAGACTAGCGGTCCCTAATCTTTTTTGTGCCAGGACCTGGTTTCATGGAAGACAATTTTTCCACAGACAGGCAGTTGGGGGGGCGGGCGCGGAACTCAGGCAGTGATGCAAGCTAGCGATGGGGAGCAGAGTGGCTGTAAATACAGATGAAGCTCCGCTTGTTCCAGGCTCAACTCCTGCTCTCGTCCCACCCTCATCTCCATTTCCTAAGTTTCATGGAAGATAATTTTTCCACAGATGGGGGCAGATGTTGGGGACTGCAGCCCTAGAACAACCCAGTCTGCTAGCCACCATATGTGTGAGTGAGGCCATTCTAAATTATCCAGCTGCCAGCTAACCACCATCCTCCTCCCAAAAGCTAATTGACAGAGGCTACTTAAAAGTAAATATTTTTGTGGGCCAGTACATATAGGAAGGGGGGATAGAACACTGGTTTTCCTCTGTGAGGTTGACTCTGCACATAAGAAATAGTTTCAAATAGAAAAACTTCCAGTACCTGGATGATAATAAATAAATATATAAGTACTGAAAAATACTTAAATCTTACCAGATTCTCACAAATGTGCTGTCTGCCATCACAGATGGCACAAACAAAAAACACAAAAAATTTCCATTTAGTCACTGAAGCATCTTTATCATGATATATTTAAACCGAAGTCTTATACTCGACAGTTCCATTTCTAACATTGAACAACTCAGGTTTCCAGGAATTACTTTTTCTCCCAATTCTACTTTTTCCCCATGTGACAGGGCTCAGTGAAAACTGAAAGAGCTCCCTTAATGCAGCCTAAAAAGCATCAGATATATGAGCCTAATTAAACCTCCTTCTAGAAGCATTGTGAAGGACCGGCTTCTTCCAACATCACAGCAACTCTTTTTAGCCACTTTAATGGTGGGCAGTAAAAACTGTTTAAGACCTACACATTTGGGCCAGAAACATTGCCTCTATTGGATCACAAGATGGGACACTGAAGGGGAAATGACTTTCTTAAATTATTTTTGTTCAGGCCTCACTAGGTGCTTTTCAGGAGTAAACACACACACACATGCACACACACACACACATATCATGTGGTTTAAGAAAAGGTGAAAAACACCTTCCAGCAACCTCCCATTCATTGTACTTGGAATAAAACCCAAGCTCCTTAATGAGATCCCATAAGGCCTTGTCAATCTTCCCTTGACTACTTCATCTTTCCTTCCCCAGGTCTTAGTCAAACCTCTGTGGACCCTTTCCACATCTCTCTCCCACCTCAGTGCCCTTACAACACCTGCTGTTATCTCTGCCTGGCAATCTCTTCTCTTTACCTTTTACTTTGCTTATTCCTGTTGGTCTCCCTCAAAAAGGCATTCTACCTCTTACTTGCTGTGTGACCTTGGGCAAGTTACCTTTGCTTCACCTTTCTGAGCCTCACACTTCAGAGAGATACCTTGTCATCTAAGAGCAGCAGGCCTCAGAGAAGATGGATCTTCACGTTTACATCCATCCCAAAAAACTACCAGATATCTACTCTTCCAATCCTTAACCAAGCTGGTGTTCCCATGACCCCCCTATGAACTCCTGCAGCAGAGTACTCTTCTGATTGTGTGAAGATTCCTTAATTCCTTTCCACTGGAAAGCTGAGCTGGTAAGGGGATGAATATCTTTTACCTCTTACATTCCTAGCAAATCGAAAGCACTCAATACAAGTTTGCTGAATGAATTAAATGAAAATGCTGGAGAATATGTTATCACTGCAAAGTTGGAGAGTGGGGTGAATTTTCTTAATATTAAAGTTTGGCATAGCTAGGAACAAACTTGTCAAGAATGGTGAGAAAAGGGTTTTATCTTAATCATTTTTACAATTGATAATGATTTCTATATCTAGAACCAGAGATTCTACATGATTTACAAATGTGTGCTTCACAGATATAGGTAGATTTTACCTCTGGGGCCCTGAATCACCACTACTGTTCTGCTATACCCAGTGGCTGCACCTGAGCCACTGTTCATGCTAGGATGCCCTTGACAAATACCAATCTCTCAGTGGTTACTCTCAAATGGTTTGGAAAAAGAAACAGAAAGAGCAAATGATAAAGCAAATGAGAGCAAACTAAATAACTGGTGACCTTGGCTAAAGGGAATATAGTGAGTTCTTTGTACTATTCTTGCAACATTTGTATAATTATAATATTATATCAAAATAAGTTTTTATAATCTAAAAAAGAATAAGTTTCCCAGAAGATTGCAATACACAAGATCTAGTGTACTGTCCATGCTGGTACCATATTTTCTTGGCAGCAGTCCCAAAAAACGCACTCCGGGCCTGGGTTTCCTTCCTTGCCTATCAGCCAATATTAAGGGAAAAGGAGCTCCTTGGGTAGCAGGGCAGACACATGGCTTTTGGGTTGGGGCAGAGATTAAATTATTTGCCACTTGAAGAGTACTCATGAACTCACAGGTGTCTCCTATTGGTCAAAGCCCCAGTACTATTTCCCCACACCAGGCCCCTTACTTTCTTCAGTTGCCTACCCTCTGAATTCTTACCTTCCTTTCCCTAAGCCTAGCTGTGGGATCAGGCAAGTTCTTCCCAGGACCCTTTTTTCTTGCTCTCCCCCAAGAGAAGCACAGAGGCAGTTCTGGTGGTAAGACCTTTGCTGTTATTGTCTACAGAAAGACCTACAGGGAGGAGGCAAAAATAACCACGGGGGAGTCACAAAGATTCCAGAACACAGAAGACTCAAAGTGGTAGTTATTTGGTCTGTAATGACCACTTGCTAGCACCCTTTTATTCTTTCATCAGTTATACCCACTCATCCTAGATACTTCCCACCCCCTAAACCAGAATGCTTCAGCTTTCCCAACCACTGTAACTGGAACAACAGAAACTTGTGAGCCATTTAAGTGTCCCTAAGTCAGGAGAGTTCCAGATGGGTGTCACCCAACATCCACCTCTCACCTATAAGGTAAGTTGAGGTCACAATAATTTGTTCCCTGATAAGAGATTTTCTTAATGTAGGCCGGCATATTACCACTATCTTCCTCAGCTCCTATTTTGTGTAAGGTCCATGAGGAGGTAGGTGCATTATGTCCCATTATAATGTTCAAATTTCTTTTTGGCCTCAGTCTATGTAACCCTGATCAAGGCTTGTAAGAGCCCTCTGTAATGTCATGTCTTCACCAGAAATGGGCTGTTACGGTTGGTGGAAAAAAAGAGAAGGAAAAGACAAGCATTATTAAAGGGGACCCTACTAAACCTACCAGGCTTCAACATCCTCTGTTCTTTATTTTAACTTTCACTAACCCATACTTCTTAGCTATGATGACAGCTCTCAACCATCACCTGTCCTGCTTCTGGGAACATCCTCTACAGGCCAGAAGGTGGGTCACAGGTGCCCCTAAGGCTGCTTCCAAGTCATTACTGGCTCTCAGCTGATCATAAACACTTCAGGGAGAAGTGGGGGGCCCTTCTCTACTTTTCCCTATCTGTGACCAGGATTCACATCACACTGCTAAGGCCAAACAACATGACTCAGAAAAGAAGGAAGACAGAAAGTGTGGATTCTAGAGCCAGATCTGCACCCCTGAATATTCCAGAACTGACTGGACAGAAAATGCAAGGAACTGTTTCAAGGCAACAATCTTGGGTTAAGAGCTCTTCTCCAGCAAACAGAAGTGTAGAGAAGAACACAACTGAGGAAAAAGGTGGCAATGATGGTAACTAACACTGATTGAGAGCTTAATATGTGCTCGGCACTGAGAAGCACTTCCCAAAGATCTCAGGTAATCCTTGAAGAGAGTGTATTATCCTTTTACAGTTTAAGTATTTAACCTCAGAGTTCCCTTAAATGAAAGAGAAAATGATATGTTGTGGAGGTAGAATATTCCTAGGCTAAACAAAAAAGGAAAAAAAAAATCTATTTTCACTTATCCGATGCTATAAAATCATGAGAGAACTACACTACTCAAAGGGTACAAAGACCGGGATCCACATTCCTATGGTATACAAAATATTAAACTAAATAAAAACACGATGCTTTGTTCAAGCCAACTCCTCTTCTCTTATCCTCACCCCAACCCCCCTGCCCAGGCTGACAAGAAGTGGCTGCAGGGAAAGTACTTAAACGGAGAACTACTCTGGGAAAGTGGATTCTGGGTTGCTTAAAGTAAGCAAAGATGTTGTACAATCAGTTTTTAACCTCAATTATTTTTCATTACTTTCCGAGTTTAGAGAGAAAGCAGTTATCTCTACCAGACTGAACACAGGGAAGGAGGTCACCTTTCCCTCGAGGCCAGTGGAATCACCGTCAACACGGTTTTGATTTCTTACACGATCAGACGGCAGAGGGGCGGGGGAGCCGGCATTTTATCCTCAGCTTCGCAGATAAACGCATCTCGGGAAGGAAAAAAAAAAAAAAAACTCGCGCACATCTGAGGCCATGGATTTCCTTGCAACTCAGAAAGTCGGAGAAGCGGCCAAACAAGTTTCTCGCCAAATCCCTCGGAGCTACAGATGTCCCAGGGCTGCAGAACTATATAAACTTCTAAACATGCCTTCACATACCACCATTACGGTCACTCACTCGAGATCCCCGCCCCCCTTCTCGGCACAAATAATAAACGCAGGTTGTCCCCTGCAATTTAAAGCCAGACTTCACCGAAGGAGTCTCCCGCTCTGAAAAGCGGGAGAAAAAGACTAAAGGCTATTTTAAACAAATCTGTGGCCCCCATGGCGAAGGGCATACAACGAACTCGAGAGCTGGAGAAAAGTTAAGAACTTTGCCGTGCTCTGCGGTGGCAAAATTTCCACGAAAGACTTACAAAGCCCTCACGATCTTCCCACACCTCGAGACCGCCCGGCGCTCGGTGGCTGCGGATCCGCAGCGTCGGAACAATGACGGGAGGGGGAGGGAAAGTTCGCCGGCCCGAGGGGCGCCCGCGCTCCCGCTCCCGCTCGGGGGGCACCCGAGCTCCCCGGGGTGCCTCCCCTCTCGAGGCACTCGGCTCTTTCCCGCCCCCAGCATCGAAACAGCCAGGGCACGCCCTCGCTCCCTGAAGCATCCGACCCCAGGCGGCCGGCAGAGCAAGTCCTCCGGCCACGGGTCTGACCCGGTAGAGCCCCGAAAGCAGGCGAAGGGCGGGGGGGGCGCCGGGAAGGGGCACCGGAGAGAACCGCAACAGTTATGGCGCTCAATTCCTGCCCGGTGTAGCCCGGAGCTGCGGCCGAGCTCGCGCGTCCGTCCCCGCCCCCCGCCCGGGCCACCAGGCACTGCCCTGGCCAGCAGAGGGGCCACCAGTCACTTTACCTCAGCCCACACACGCTCTCAGCCCGAAGGCGCTAGGGACGCCGGAGCGACCCGGACCGCGGCGAGGCCGGGCCGGGACCTTGCGCACCCCGCCGCCGGCTTCCACTCGCCGAGACTGCCACTCCCGCTGCCCACCCGGCGCGCCGCCCCCAACCTCGCTGGCGCCGCGTACCTTCGCGCAGCCGGTCGCCGCTCCTTCCCGGCTTCACACTGCGGCCCGGCGCTGTGCCGGGCGAGTCCGGTAGGGATGGTAACCGCCCCCTTAACCGCTCGCTTTCTTCTCTTCCCTCCCTCGCACCTGCCCCCTAATCCCCTCCTCACCCCCGCCGGGGCCGCCCCCCGCGCCTCAGCTCCCGCCCTCGGCCCTCGCCCGCCCGGCCCGTCAGGCCTCAGCGTTGGGCAGGCGGTTGGGCGGCGGCGGCGGCTGAGGCAGCGCGGAGCACTATTGTATTCCTGACACTGTGCGCTCCCACGCTCCGCCTCTTCCCTTTCCTTCCTCCCCCCACCAACCTATCCCCCCACCCACCGCCGGCCGCGCTCGCCTTACCCGACTGGTTCCCCGCCGTCTACCCGCCGTCTACCCGCCGAGCGCTCTTCTGGCGGGCTGGGCGCCGTCGCCACCCGCCGGCCTTGAAGCTCCGCCCACTTAGAGCTCCCGCACCCGCGGCGTCGCGCTCCAGGTGGGTTCTCCTCCTCCCCCCTGCTGCGCGCGCTGCTGCCCCGAGGCGCCCCAGCCACGCTGAGCGCCGGAGAGAACGAGGCGGGGATGTCTTGGCTGTGTCGCGATAGCAAGCTAAGCTTTTCGTGACCCCTTCCAACTCTGAAGTTCTATAAGTGGGACTCTCATATATAAACTTGGCGGCCACTATTGATTTACGTCGTATGTGCCCGAATTACCTAAAATAATAAAGCCAAGGTGGCTATTAACAGAATCCACTTATTCAATCGCGAGCACAAATGATTTATGATGTTGTGTGGCGGTTTTGTTGTGTCAGTTTGATTAGGCTGCAGCCCACAAGTTATTCGATCAAACACAAATCCAGGTGTTGTTGTTGAGGTCTTTTGTTGATGTAATGAAAGTTCCTAATCAATTGATTTAAAGTAAGGGAGATTATCGTGGATAATCTAGGTGGGCCTGACTGAATCAGTTGGAAAGCCTTTAAATCAGGGCTGAGGTTTCTGAGTACGTAAGAGAGGGAAGAAATTTTGCCCATGGGTGACAGGCTTTGGCCTGTGCCCATTGGTTCCAGACTACTTCTGACCCTCCCTTTCTGACTTCGTGCCCTACAGATTTCAGCCAGCCCCACAATCATCTAAGACAATAGCTTCGAATGAATGAATGAATGAATGAATGGCAATGTATTTTATATATAGAATATGTATATTAATAATGGGTTGCTATCCTTTGGTTGAATCCTAACTGATACAGCTGTTTAAACAACAAACCTTTTTGGTCTACCTCTCTGGGTTTGGAAATGTACCCTGTGCAACTATGAACTCATATAGTCATTTTCATTTACATTTCTAGTGTGAACAATAGTGTAGGCTCTTTTGTATTTTCTGTTTTCCATATTCAAGATGTAATTCTATTTTATAACATGCAAATGTGTGAGTTCTAAAATATTCATAGTCCTTCAGACTTACCTCACTTTATCGTACTTATTTTTAAATAATTATAGATTCACAGGAAGTTGTAAAAAATTATTACAGAGCAGTCCCATGTACTGTACCCTCACCCAGTTCTCCCAATGGTAATACCTTATATAACTATAATGCAATATCAAAACCAAGATATTGACATTGGTGCAATCCACAGACCTTATTTGGAGTTCATCAATTTTACATGCAGTGATTTCTGAGTCTGTATATATAATTCTATGCAATTTTAACAGTGTAGATTCGTGTAACCACCACAATAAACTGTTCCTCCACCACAAAGATTCCTCCTCCACCCTTTATAGTCACAGTCACCCTCCTTCCCCTACTCCAATCCCTGGCAACCCCTAACATTCTCCATCTCTATAATTTTATCATTTTAAGATTATTACATAAATGGAATCATACCTTTTGAAATCAGCTTTTCTTCACTCAGCATAATTTTCTTGAGATGCACCCAAGTTGCATGCATCAATAGTTCATTATTTTTTATTGCTGAGTAGTAGTCTATGGAATGGTGAATAGTTTAACTATTCACCCATTGCAGGACATTTGGGTTGTTTCTAATTTTTGCCTAATAAAAAGAATAAAACTGTTATGAACATGTAGAAGTTTTTGTGTAAATATAAGTTTTTATTTCTCTTTGACAAATGCCCAAGAGTACACTTGCTAGGTCAGATGGATAAGTGTATGTTTAGTGTTATCTGGGTTGGATGGTAAGTGTATGTTTAGTGTTGTAAGAAACTGCCAAATTTTCCCAGACTGGCTATACCATTTTATATTCCCACCAGCAATGTATGAGAGATCCAGTTTCTCCACATCTTTGTCAGCATGTGGTATTTTCACTATCTTTTTCTTTTAGCCATTCTAATAGATGTGTAGTGATATCTCGCTTGTTTTAAATTGCATTTCCCTAATGGGTAATAATGTTGAACATCTTTTCATTGCTTATTTGCCATTTGTATATCCTCTTTGGTGAAATGTCTGTTCATGTCATTTGCCTATTTTCTAACTGTTATAGTTTTATATTTTACATTTAAGTCTATGATTCATTGTGAATCAATTTTTGTATAAGATGTGAACTTAAGATTGAGATTCATATATTTGCCTGTGGATGTCTGATGGCTCAAATAAAATGACTATTTTTCCTCCATTGAATTGCTCTTGCACCTTTGTCAAAACCAGTTGGGCATATTTGTGTTGGGCTATTTGTGTAGGTCTATTTCTGGGTTCTCTTTTCTGTCCTATTGATCTATGTGTCTATCCTTCTGTGAATACCAGTTGTGATTACTCTAGCTATATAAAACAATAAGCCTTAACATTGGGTGGAGCGATTCCTCCCACTTTATTCTCTTTTTCAAAATTGTTTTAGCCATTCAAGGTTATTTTCCTTTCTATATAAATTTTGGAATGACCTTATGTGTCTACAAAAACCTTGCTGGGATTTTGAGAGGAATTGTATTAAACCTATAGGTCAATTTGAGGAGAATTGACATCTTTACTACTGTATATTGAGTCTTCCAATCCATGAACATGATATAACTGTTTCTCCATTTATTTAGATCTTCTTTGACTTCTTTCATCAGTATTTTGGAATTTCTAGCATATAAACCCTATGCATGTTTTGTTAAGTGTATACCTAAGTATTTCACTTTCTTTGGAGTGATTGTAAATGGTATTGTTTTCCATTTCAATCTTCACATTCATTGTTCATTGTTAGTACACAGAAATATAATTAATTTTTGTGTGTTGCTCTTATAACCTGTGACCTTGCTGAACTCACTAGTTGTAGGAGTTTTTTGGTACATTCTTTAGGATTTTCTCTGTAGACAATCATGTTGTCTGTGAATAGGGACAGTATTATTTATTCCTTTCCAGGATGTAAACCTTTTTATTTCCTTTTCTTATTGTGTTGGCTAGAGCATTTAGTACTATGTTGAATAAGGGTGGTGAGACTGGACATCTTTCCCTTATTCCCTATCTTAGGGGAAAACAGTCTTTTGCCAATAAATACGATATTAGCTGCAGGGCTTTTTGTAGATGCTCTTTATCAAGTTGAGAAAGTATCTCTCTATTTATAGTTTGCTGAGAGTTTTTATTATGAATGAATGCAGAATTTTGTCAAATGCTTTTTCTTTTTTTAAGCAATATTTCAAATATTTTAAATATATACACACATATACATATGTAAATAAAACAGACATCTAGGTAGAAAAATCTTGTACATTTTGCTTCAGAATTTGTACATATTTACTTCAGAACTTTTTTTTTAAAGGAATAGAACATTGCTGCAATAGTCACCCTCCTCAGCCTTTCCCCACTTTCCCTACGCAGAGGTAACTGGGATGCTGAAGTTACTTCCTATCAATTCCTCCCCTGGGTCTGCACTTCTATTCTTATGTATGAATCCCTTAACAATATAAGCTACTGTTAGTCAAATGCTTTTTCTTCATCAAGCGACATGACCATATGATTTTTCTTCTTTAGCCTGTGGACATGGTAGATTAAATTGATTGAATATTGATTTTTGAACCAACCTTGCATAGCCGGAATAAACCCCACCTAGCTATGGTATAATTATTTTTATACCTTGTTGGATTCTATATTGCTGATTTTGTTGCAGATTTTTGTGTCAAAATCCATGAGAGATATGAAGTCTGTGGTTTGGGAAGTTTTTTGGTACAGTCTTTGTTGGGTTTTGGTATTAGGATAACACTGGCCTCGTAAAATGAGTTGGAAAGCTGTGCAGAAAAGAGTTAACATAGCAGGCCCTTGGCAGGCATCCGGGAACTTGGATTTCAGGAGAGTTCTCACCATTCCGAGAACTGATAAGAGTGGCTCACCAGACCTAAACTGTTTGATCAAATGGGATTTATGCTAGGACTAGACTCAAATCTCCTGGTTCTCAAGCTGTGCAGAAAAGAGTTAACATAACAGGCCTGACTGCTATCCTTTGAAAGGCCTGCTCGTAAGGTTGGTCTTTGGATGGCATCTGGAACTTGGATTTGGGGAGGGCTCCCACCATTCGCAGGACTGATAAGACTGTTCACTGTGCCTAATCTGTTTGTACAAACATTATGGTTTACTCTGAACATCTGCTTTCCTTCTGGGAACCTGGAATTTTGGTAAGCAATAGATAGAGGTTGCCTGCATGACCAACCCCTAATAAATGCCCTGAGAGCTGAGCTTCTAATGAACTTCCTTGATAGAAAATATTTTATACTTGTTGTCACAACTTGTTGCTGGAGGAATTGGTACATCCTGTGTGACACCACTGGGAGAGGACTCTTGGAAGCTTGTACCTGGTTTCCATTGGACTTCCATGTGCCTTTTCCTTTGCTGATTTTGTTCTGTATTCCCTTGCTATAATAAATCATAGCCATGAGTATGACTATACGCTGCGTTCTGAGTCCTCACCGTGAATCATCAAGGCTGGGAATGGTTTTGGAAACTCCTGGCACAGAATGTTCCCTCCTCTTTGGTATTCTAGAATGTATTGTGTAAAATTGGTGTTAATTCTTTAAATGGTTGGTAGAATTCTCCAGAGAAGCTGCGTGGACCTGGAGCTTTCTTTTTTAAAGACCTTTTAAATTACAGATCCAATTTTAATGATTATTGGATTATTGAGATAATAAATTTCATATTGGTTGAGTTTTGGTAGTTTGAGGTTTTCAAGGAATTGGTTCATTTCATCAAAGTTGTTGAATTTATGCACATAAGGTTCCTCACAGAATTCCTTTATTTTCCTCAGTGGCTGTAAGATTTGTAGTAAGAACTCATTTGTGGTGTTAGCGACTTGGTCTTCTCTTTTTATCTTAGTTAATCTTGTAAAAATATTGATCTTTTCAGAGAAACAGGTTTTTGCCTCATTGGTTTTATCTATTGTTTTCCTGTTTTCAACTTTGTAATTTCTGCTCTTACCTCTTATTATTTTCTTCCTTCTGCTTGCTTTGAGTTTTTTATTTTGCTCTTCTTTTTCTAGTCTCTTGAGATGGGAGCTTACCTGATTAAGACCTTTTCTCTTTTCTAATGTAAGTATTTAGTGCTATAAATTGCCATCAGCACTGCTTTAGCTACATTTTACAAATTTTGATATATTTTCATTTTCATTCAGTTCATTGTATTTTTAAAAATTTCCCTTAAGACTTCATTTTTGAGCTATGTGTTAATGAGAAGTGTGTTATCTAGTTTCCAAGTGTTTGGATATTTTCCTGTTGACTTTGTGAATGATTTCTAATTTGACTCCATGATGGTCAGAGAACATACTCTGCATGACTTCAATTCTTTTACATTTGTTGAAGTTTGTTTTATGACCCATGACCCAGAATATGGGCTATCTTGGTGAATGTTTCATGGGTATTTGAAAAGAATGTAAGTTATGCTACTGTTGGGTAGAGTATCCTATAAATTAGATCCTGTTGGTTTATGGTGTTTTTGAGTTCTATAATCTTGCTGATTTTCTGTCTAGTAGTTCTGTTGCTGAGAGGAGGGCATGAAGTCTCCAACTACAATTGTGGATTTGTCTGTTTCTCTTTCAGCTCTATCAGATTTTACTTCATGTATTTTGAAGCTCTATTTATTGATTCATACACATTTAAGATTTCTGTGCCTTCTTAGTGGATTAACTCATTTATCTTTATGTAAATCCCTCTTTGTCCCTGGTAATGTTATTTGCTCTGAAGTCTACTTTTCTGATATTAATATATAGCCACTTCTGCTTTTATAAATTAATGTTTGTATATAGTATATCTTTTTCTGTCCTTTTACTTTCTGCCTACATATGTTGTCATATTCGAAGTGAGTTTCTTGTGGATGGCATTTAGAGGGTTTTTTAAAAAGTCCATTTTGTGAATCTCTGTCTTTTAATTCATGTGTTTAGACCATTTAACCTGAACATAATTATTGATATCTTGGGGCTTCAATCTAACGTTTTATTATTGGCTTTCTGTCTGTTCCCTCTATTTCTCACTCCTCTGTCTTGCCTTATTGTGGGTTACTTGAATACTTTTTAGAATTCCATTTGACTTATACTGTTTTTGGGTATATCACTTTGAATATTTTTCTTAATGTTTTAGGTATTAAAATATACATATGTAACTTATCACAGTCTACTGTTATCAACATTTTACCATTTCTGGTAAAGTGTAGAAATCTTATTTTCATTTAGGTCCCTTTACCTTCCTACTTTTTCAATATAATTTTCTTATTTCCTCTCTATATATTGAACCCAACATCAGATGGTATTTTAATTTTTGCATCAACAATCCAACATGAGTGAAAAATTCATGAGGAAAAGGATAGTCTATTATATTTATGCTATTTTCACACATTTCATTGTTTTCCTCCCTTTCCAAAGTTCCAGGCCTCCTTCTCTTATCATTTCCTTTTTTTTGGAGAACTTCCTTTAGCCATTCATTAATGGTATGCCTGCTAGTGAAAATTTTATAAATTTTGTCATCTGAGAATGTCTCTATTTCCCCTTTATTCATAAAGGATATTTTCACTGAACTTGGAATTCAGAGTTGACAGGTCTTTTCTTTCATCACTTGAAAAATGTACCACTTCCTTCTAGCCTTTATGGTTTCAGATGAGAAATCCACTATCATTTAAATCGGTGTTCCTCTATAGGTAATGCATGTTTTTCTCTCTATCTGCTTTTAAGATTTTTTTCTTTATCTTTAGTTTTCAGAAGTTGGTTATGATGTGTCTCGGTGTGGATATTTTTGGGTTTTCCTGGCCTACTTTTGGGGCTGTGGTTCCAATGACAATTTAGTTTTTAGCACCCTTGCAGTACTATTCTGGTCTGCTTTGTGTGCTACACAGAGGACCACCTTGAAAACCTGAGTGATATGCTGCACTGTATGTAGTTCAGTTCTCAGACCTGCAGGCATATTGATTTAATTAGTTTTCTGTTTGGGTCAGACAGGTGTCTTTGCAGGACTTCCTATGCAGATTTAAAGAGTGCCTTTCTTCAGCTCCCTCCTCTCTGAGAACCCTCCTGCACTCTAATTGGGAGGGTGAGGGGCACCAGCTGCCACAGGCAGACAAAGGTGAAAGTCCAGACTCCTCACTCCGTCCCCACTGGCATGGCAACAGCGGGGAGGAGGAGCACCTGTCTGCATCCTGTGCTGATGCCGGGTGGGAGGGGAGTCGCAGATGTCCAGACTCGGCACTGGCTCTCTGCTGACACCACTGGCGGGAGAGGAAAGTGCCTCTCCGGCTGCCTACCACTTGGTAGGGCTCGGGAGATTCGACTCCCCACTTGGTCCTCCCTCATGGTGCTAGTGAGTGGGATAGAAAGTGCCTCCCTGGTCCATCTAGTGCCACCAGAGGAAGAGTCGGGAGATGCCAGAACTTCGGGGGCTGAAAGTGCTAACCCTGCCTACCTGCTGCTGCTAGGTGGGGGATAGCAGTCTGGACTCCTTGCTGAGTATACGCTGATGCTGCCAGCTGGGCTGAGCACGCCTTCTCTGGCTGTCTGGTGTGACTGTGACTCCCACTAGCTCTTGGCTGATGCCCAGCGGGGGAGGAAAATGCTTCGCCAGTGCCACTGGGACTCCCACTCAGCTGGTGCTCCCAGAGGGGAGGAACGTGTTTCCCTGCGGCTACTGAGTGGGAGACTGTCATCTCTAGTCCCTGCTCCTTCTGTGCTTTGCTGACACCACGGGTTTGGCTCGGGTATGGCCGGTACTGTCCAAAAGATTTTTCTTATGCTGGGCTGGATTTTACTCCTTTCTTGGTCCTTTAGCCACAAATAACAGATTTTTCTTTCGTTTGTCTGCTCTGATTAGAAATTCTAGGTTCCAGGCTTCTCCAGCACCCAGCCTGGGACTTATGGAAAATAAAAAGAAAAGCGAGGGAGATCATCATAGTATCATTTCTCAAGTCCTGAGTCCACTCTGCTTTCCTCTTTCCAGCTTCCATAGCCCTCTTATGATGGACTTTTGTGTTATTTTCAGGGATTTTTATTGCACTTAGCAGGGAAGACCAAGGAGAAATGAGTCTATGCCATCTTGCTTGAAATGTGAAGTTACCTTATATTTTAAAAGAAATTAATGAAATGATTAACAAAGAAATTTTTCTGTTTCAGTTGGAAAAGAGAAAGTATTTGGTCAGGAGTCATGACTTCAGTTTGTACTTTAAAGCCAAAACTATTTGTAATCTTTTTTTTTAATTTATAAAATGGAACTATACTTTCAGAAGGCAAAGGGAATTGTTTATCTGTCTTTGTTGAGCCACTGATTGATGAAACTGAATGCAATATCCTTAAACTGTTTGTGCTATTGTGCAAACACTATGGTGGTGTAACTTGCCCAAAATGGGCTCAGGGGACCAAAAGAGAAAAGGCCAAAGAAATATAGAGAAATAAATAATCATTCTTGGCAAGACCTCCCTTCCTTTTTCTCCTTTCTCTCCAATTTCTTTCTTGTCCATCACACCAAAGTTCACATGATAAAAATCAATAACAGGCCCCATTTTCCTTAGACAAGTAAAATACCCACTTTCCACATGAGTTAATCTGTGCACTGTAATATGTATGTAAATCCATAGACAAATGGTTTGGAAAGATACAAACCAAACTGATAATGGCAGTTACCAGTGGGAGTGGGGGATCAAAGAGGATTTTAGATTTATCTGCAGTTTTTTTCAGGGAAAATAAAACTCTGTATTATTTGTGTAATTAGCAAGTAATAATAAAACAAAAACAACTTGTGCATCTGCAAAGCCACATGAGTCTGATACAGAAAAGAATTTAAAATATGCTCCCCTTTTTCTCAGTCAAAAATGATTTCACACTCATGAAACCTGGTGACACCTAACATTTGTTCAGAACTTCACCACCATGACTCACAAGAACATTCTCAAATAAATTAGGAAAATTGCTGATTTTTCAAATAAAACAATTGTAAACACCAGCAATTTTATTTGCACTCGTTGAAATGATAACATGTAAAAATGGTCTTCATATACACATAAGTAAATACAAAGGCCCTACAGTGCAAGTGTCTTTAAAGTCAATGCAATAAATTAATAAGCAATGGAAACCTTACTTGATTCTTTGCTACATATTGATATCCAAAATAGTGCTACTAGACAGAGATAATCTGCAAAAAAAAAAAAAATTGGAAAGAACTTTGAACTCACAAGACTTCACTTGTGAAGGCTATATTCACAGAAGGAGGCAAAAAAATCAATATTTGGGGAGCATCTACTGTGTCTCAAGTGTTTAACTTATATTTTCTCATCTAATCCTCCCCAGACCCTGAAGATAGTAATCATTATTCGCATTTTACAGGTAAGCAAACTGAGGCTCAGAGAGAAAATAACTTGCCCCACATAATTAGTGGATAGTAGGTACACTTCAAAACAAATGCTTTCTACTCTTGTGTGGGTTTGAGTATTTCAAAGCGTCTACCATTTCTATTCCAAGGGAGAGTGGAAATAGCCAGCTAATCTAGTCCAGTACTCATTAAGCATTTATGGCATGAGGAAATGATTTTATAAATGAAATACATACCTGTTCTTTGAAATCCTTCCTTCTCAGGTGTTAACTTCAATTGAATTGAACTAATTTTCTGAAAACAGTTTAGTGGAATCAGGCACTAGCATACACCCAATGAATGATTATAATCACTGTAGCTTCATTTTACCAGATGGTTAATGACCTTCATAGACCAAATATATGTTCAATCTGATGCCATAGATGAGTAATATTGACACTGTCTCTTCTTGGAAGCTGGTCTGAACTTGCGATTTATTTTCACAAAGAACAAAATATTCACTGATGGAAGTTAAAAACAAAATGAAACACCAAACATCACCGTAATGGTCAGTTTTATACGTCAACATGGCTAGGCTATAGTCCCTAGTTATTCAATTAAACACTAATATAGGTGGCACTGAGAAGGTGTTTTGTAGATGTGATTCAAGTCCATAATAAGTTGACTTTAAATAAGGAAGATTATCTCAGATAATCTGGTAGGCCTGATTCAATCAGTTGAAGGTCTTAACAGCAGAACTGAGGCTTTCCTGAAGAGGAAGTCCTGCCTGTGGACAGCAGCATCAGCTTGTGCCTGAGAGCTCCAGCCTGCCCTTTCTGATGGCCTGCCCGAAGGATTTCAGATTTCAGACTTGCCTAGCCAGCCTCCACAATCACATAAGCCAATTATCTATATCTATATCTAAATCTATGTCTATATCTATATCTATGTATCTCCTAGTGGTTCTGTTTTTCTGGTAGAATCCTGACTGATACAATCACTATCTTTACTTTTTTTTAAATATTATTTTAATTTTTTAGAGACATGGTCGCTCTGTTGTCTAGGCTGGAGTACAGTGGTACCATCATAGCTCACTGCAGCCTCTCACTCACTCCTGGGCTCAAACAATCCTCTCGCCTTAGCCTCCTGAGTAGCTATGACTACAGGCACGTGCCACCATGCCTGGGTAATTAAAAAAAAATTTTTTTTAGACATGGGGTCTTGCTATGTTGCCCAGGCTGGTCTTTAACTCCTGGCCTCAAGCAATCCTCCCCCAACCCCTAGCCTCTTAAAGCTCTGGGATTATAGGCATGAGCCACCGCAGCAGGCCTATCTTTACTTTTATATATCAACCCAGAACCTATATGCACATAATGAAAAAAATTATTTTTCCTTGAATTCAGTATTCTCTCTTTAGATTGGAATTTTATAAATCAGAAATATCAAAGGGGCTTAAGAAAGTATCTGATTCCAAAGAATGCTCAACTTCAGAGACTATCTTTTTCCATTTTACAAGTAAACTACACAGTATGTGGCTTAGGAGAGAGTTGTTCCTTTTGGGAACCACCATCTGAGTTCTCAGATGTCTCTATTCAGTTTCCTGATAGAGATAGAAGCACCACGGAAGCCCATGAAAACTGCTCCAGGCCTTCTTCTATGCTCTATGCAAGTCCATCCATAAATCCTGCATGTCTAATGAGATATAAGAACCAGTTTTTAAAAAATCACAACTGCAATAATATTGTTCCTTAAGTTCTCCAGAAATATCTTAGGAATATTTTGCTTCTCTGGGAGCCATTTCCCAAATGATTTCATCCCACTGTTTATCCCCCTGAAGAAGTTTTTGGGTTACTTTTGGAAATGTTATTAAATTGTTTCCCTCCTTTTTTTAAAACTGTTATTTTTATTCATTTATTTATTTAAAACTGATCTTTCAGACATGTTTTAATATGGCCTGTTTTGTCCAGTGGAGGTGTAGGGTGTCAGAGACCAAGGAGTGTATGGGGAGAATCCTCTCGAAGCATTGACCTGGTGTGGGCATCAAACCTCAAGCAGGATAAGGAGGGTAGCCACATGTGGTGGTGGTGGCAGTGGGGTGCTCCCCAGCCTGGGGCCTTGGAGTTCAAGCTAGGGAAAGAGTCCCTCCCATCTGTCTATGGTATATGCTAAACTAAACAGATTGTAAGCACCATGTGGCAAATACTGATAGTTGCTTACCCAATATGCATTCTCTTCATCTTTACTGTCAGAACCTCAAATTTTCAGCAAGATAACGTGCCTAGTAAAAATACCTCCTTAGACTCCCCTGAAGCCAGGATGGCCATGTGATCCAGCTCTGGCAAATGAGATACAAGTAGAAGTCTGCTGACTGAGGCTTCTGGGAAAGTTATTGTTTTCCCGATGAAAAGGGACAGATTTAGCCGGCCTTTCACCACCCACCTTCTCCATTCTTTTTGCCTAGAATGCAGTCACAATACTTAAGAGGCATAAGAACTATCTTAGCAATATAAAGAAAAAAACTACATGTTTAGGAGGAGGGAAGATACAAAGAGCCTAGGACCTTGAAGACAGTTTGGCGTTGCTGGGTTGCCTACCTCAAGACTTTCTGTAACATGAGAACCAGCATGTTATTTTTTTTTTGGTTTTCTAGTACCCTGCTAACAGTTGTTTCCTTCACCCTTCTACCTCTATCCTACAATGTTCAGCTCATAATAGGTATTATTTAGTGGTTCTAGGATACTAGAACCCCCTCAAACATGTTCATATTTGCATTCATCCAACTAGTTTTTGCTTCAGGCAGTATTTGGTTGCCCGAGGCCAAGAGGGAGCAGGTACGGAAGTCTTGGTGTCTGTCTACAGAGAGTTTTGTGTCATTTTAGAAAAATAAGACATGAGGAAAGTAATACTTCAGGGTTTTATATAATTTAGGAGGAGAACTAACACTGGGGCTAATATTTTTCCCTGATCTATTTCATCGAATACTCAAAATATAATAACTGCAAAGCAGACATAGCCCTCATCTTACAGATGTGGAAACTAAAGACAATACATAGCTGGTGGAGATCTAGGCAGGTAGTATGTAGCAGAATGTAAATCAAACTCAAGTCTGGTGGTTCTCAAATCCACACTTGTTCTTTGCAATTCTGACACGACTAGTCCAAATGATGAGCAGTCAGTGGCTTCCTGGAGGACACAGAACTTGGACCAATCCTGAAGGATGGGCAGAATTTGAAGCTTTGAGGTGGGGAGTGGAAAAAGGGATTCCAGACATGGAAAGGAACATAAGCAAAGACCAGTTTTCATCGATCATTCCCTATTAAGTAGTGAGGAGTTCAAATGGCTAAAGCAGAAGATTCAGTTCTTTAAACAAGTATCTGTTGACTCATCTCAACATCCTGTAATATTCACTGTGGGATATAACAAGGATAGTTTTGTGAAAGTACCTGGCGTGTAATTGCTGCTCGGTTTTTGATGTTTGGTTCTTTAAAAAAAGAAAGTGTTCTCTTTTCTCAAAACAAAGGTACTCATAATTTGGATTACTCAGAATGTTGGCAATCTAGCTAGGGGAAATACTTACATTATTTAAGAGTTCCAAAATACAAAGTGTCACAAGATGATATAAGACTAGTGACAACAACCCCAAAGGTTGTGCTTTTAACTACTATGCTCTTTTACCCTGCAGTGTGTGGGATGTACAGAAGAAGCAAGTGGAAAAGATCTCAAGTAGGGACCCCAATCAAGAGGCTGATGTAACCCTGGGGTCAGTGACACACATTAGTTTCATGAGGATGGGAATGGAAAGGAGAAGAGGGAGAAATAACATTTCAACAACAGGGCTAGTTAAGAGCTGCTTAGCAGGGTGAAAGAAAGAACAGTCTAACATGACCCCCAAATGTCACTGGTATAACTGAGATAACTGCATGTCATCAATGGAAATGGAGATGCTAGGACAGAGAGCCCATCTGGGAAGGAGGAATATGATACGTTCACTTTAGTGCATAGTGACACCAGGAGAACAATTATCTAACTATTCAAGTGAACATATTTAGTAGAAAGTTGAAGATTGAGGAATGTCAGATGAACAGCTGTGCTTAGCAGTGACAGTTGAAGCTATGGTGACAAAGGATTGTGTACCTAAATGAAAGAATGTAGGGCTGCAGTCACCCTTTAATTTCTTGCTTCCTATAGGTAGCTTGTTTCTTTATTTTGTTTTTTTTTTTTTGAGACAGAGTCTTGCTCTGTTGCCCGGGCTAGAGTGCAGTGGTGTCATCATAGCTCACTGCAACCTCAAACTCCTGGGCTTAAGTGATCATCCTTATTCAGTCTCCAGAGTAGGTGGGATCACAGGTGCACCACGACACCTGGCTAATGTTTTAGTTTCTTATTTGTCCTTTCAGTGTTTTTTAAATGCAAAATGAAGCATATCTATACACAGACTTATTGTCTCCCCTTTCTTACACATAAGGTAGCATAGTGTTTCAGATCTTGGTTTTGTCATCTAAGATTTTTCCTTATTGATAATAGAGATGGATCTTTGGTTTTTGTTGTTTTTAACTTCATGCTTATTTGAATGTTGTTTCTCTGCCCGTCTTTGATCTATTCTTTCACCTTTAATACTTTGCACAGTCACCATGTTTAGGCTTTCTAACTGCCTGGAGGGTCATATGTATTTAGAAAAATACACCAAGTAATTTTTGTATGCCCCTCCCTCTGGAGTAGTGGTCAGGAACACAGACATTGGTTTAGACCCCAGCTCAGACACTTACTTGCTCTGGTCATGCTGGTCTTTGGGTGAAAGGAGGCTTAGGATTTCTCTTCTCTTCTTCTTCCCTGCTCTCCCCACCCAAAAAGAGTGTTAATCTGGATTGGGAAGATTCCATGGCACTAGGCTGAGTCACGGAAGGTGGAACTTTCAGAGGAGTACAGGTAAGTGGTTGTCTCCGTCTTCTTGTCTGGAAGTGCCCTTTTGCTCTCCTTACTTTCCACAGCAGCCATGCCTAGGGGCAGAGGCTCCCAGGCATCACGTAAGCTGTCTTTCCATCCCTTTTTTTCCTCTCTAGCATTCCTAAGCAGGGCCTTGTCACGTCAGTGGAGGAAGAGCCAAGCCTAGAATGTGCACTGTGGGGGCCCCAGGCCAATCCAGCATAGGAAAATTGCAATGGGCCAGCCTCATTCCTTGCAGTTGCATATTGGAGTTTTGGGCCAAAGCCCCAGGTAATCATAAAGGTCACTTTTCTTTGTTTTATACTCTGGGAAAATCTATATTCCCTGAGATCTCCAGGAAACAGGTAAATGGGGCAAGATTCAGGTTCTACTCTATCCTGGCTAAACACATCCTTAACCATATTGGTCTAATCCTTTAATAGATCCCTACTTTCCTATTTCAAACATGTGACCCTGAACAAATGAGGTACTTGACCTAAGTTTCAATTTCTTCATCTGGCAAAATGGGACCAATAATACGGTCTTCATACATTTGATGTGAAGGTTAAATGACTTAATGTACGCAAAATACTTAACACAGTGCCTGGCCATTACAGCAGGTGTTCAGTAAATGGTTGCTTTTATTTTTACTATTGTTATTGATAGCATAGTGGTTAAAAGCATGGGTTTTGGAGTTAAACTGCTCTCTTTGGTCTTGGGTCCAGACTGCACTCAGCATCTGTTTGACCCAGGGAAGTTAGCTAACCTCACTAAGTTTCAATTTCCTCAATCATAAAAACAGGGATAGTAATAGTACCTCTCTCTTAGGATTGCTGAGAAGATTAAATGAGATTTCATATGTAAAGTGCTTAATGCAGAAGCTGACATATAAGTAGCTGCTGTATCGTAACAGCATTTTAAAACCCAAACCCAACTCTACTTAAATGATTTCTGCCTCTTCAGATAAGGTGGGAGGTACCTCTTCCCATATACCTGGGGGGAGGAATGTAACATTCACCCATAAAAATGCACTCATAGTACATTAAATTGTACACTTAAATTTTTGTCAAAAGAGTAGGTCTTGTGTTATGTTTTTTCACAATTAAAAAAATGCACTCATAGAAACTTGTTTTATAAGGGTGAAGGAAGGGCACTGTAACATTCTGAGCATCTACTGTGTGTCCCGTGGTTTACATTTTTCCTTATACTTAATGATAATATAATTGGAACAATACCTGTATATAGTGCTGTTAGATTCAGTATGAACAGTACCATATAGGTCTCAAATGCTGCCCTATGTATTGCCATAACCTGTGATCATTTATTCGCTTTACAAATACATGTTAACACGAAAGGATTTGTAATACTATATACCTGATCAAAGATGTATAATGGAGGTCAGCATTTTTTTTTTTCATTTCAAGCAACTGAGCCCTGGCTCAAGTCAGACTCTTTAAATCTAAGCACCACATTTTTACATGTGTTTTTCTTTATTCTGTGTCATGCTACTTTAAAAACACTAATGGGAAGGGGATAATCATATGTCACCCAAATCCTGGTCTACTGCTACCATTGACTAAATGCCAAGAAATACATTCGAAATAATAAATTACAATTAGGTCTCATATGAAGACATGAATGTATTTATACTGAGGAAACAGGAAGAAAAACCATTTAAAGAAAATAAAGGTAGAGTGTGCATTTAGGAATTTACGTTTCTTTAAAATTTTAGATTTACAACTAAGCCTTTATTTCAGGAAAGAGATAAAAGCCATCATTGCCATCATTTTCCCTGCAAAAGTTGGAGCAACACTGAACACTTCCCTGGACAACCCTGCACATTTTATTCATGATGCCCAAGTTCATCCCTGAACACCGGGAGAAGTGGGAAGATGTCAAGAGATAAAAACAGAGGATGACAGATCTAAGAGGGACCAAGTGCCTGACTTTCCCCACAAACCCAAAGTAAGTAGCTGACTTTTTCCTTTTAACTCAGCACCAGCATCAACAAATCACCACTCTGGCTTTATGCAACATTTCCTAATGGAATAAAACAAAACTTGAGTATGAAAACACATCAGAAGAAAAGTCGCAGACTGCTGAGCTCTTGTGTGTTTCCAATGAATGCCACTGATGTTCTTAAAGCTTCCTAGAAGCCTCAGTGGGCAGAGACCATAGTTATTATTTCAACACAAAACAGAAAAGTAGTTAAAGATTGTAGAATGTTTTTTACTCCAAAACCAATCAAGGAGAGAACATGAAAACAGGAATTACAGAAGAGACTGAAGTCTGATAGAGTAGAATGAAGCATTGGACTGTGAGTCATTCAGTCAAAAAACATTAAACATAGATCACATTACTGGACCTAAGCTAGGAATATAAAGATTTCTAAGTCTTGATTCTAGAACTTCGGAAGCTAACAGTCTAGGATAGGGCTGGAGAAATAAAAATAAAATCCTAAGCCCCCTGACTGACTGAACGGACCCTCTCTTGGCCAAGGGGACCCCAGAGAAACCTTAAAACTGAGTTACCAGCCACGACAGAATGGGAAGTGGGACACGCCTCATTAGACAACCCCGCCCCGCCCAGGCCGCTAACCACCATTAGGCTTTCTTCCCCAAGGGTTAAACAGAAACCAACCCTTTGGAAAGATTCGCTCCTGCTGATTTCAACCAACCTCATGACTGTTCCTTCCTTTTTGCAATTTGGGCACAACTGACCAGCATTCCTTCCTGATAAGAGACCATTGACCATGGAATGGTTCTGACCAGTCTACAGAGTATGCGCAGTGAGGATATTGGGTCCTTTGCTTCACATTTTTCTTTTTTTGTTTTTTTTAAAGAGACAGGGTCTAGCTCTGTCGGCCAGGCTGGAGTGCATTGGTGCGATCATAACTCACTGCAGCCTCGAACTCCTGGGCTCAGGTGATCTTCTGCCTCAGCCTCCCAAGTAGTTAGGACTACAGGCATGCACCACTATGCCTGGCTATTTTATTTTTTGTAGAGACAGGGTCTCGCTATGTTTCCCAGACTAGTCTCAAACTCCTGGCCTCAAGCCATCCTCCCACCTTGCCCTTTGAAAGTGCTGGATTACAGGCGTGAGCCACCACACCTGGCCTTTTGATGACAGAGGGCCAAAAACACCCTTGGAACATGCTAATGCAGCCATTTTTTGTGCATGTGACCTATGAAGGCATGAATCTCAATTGCACATGTGCATGTTTCTCCTCTCATAAATATTCATTACTCCTTCAGCTTATTAAATATGTATTAATATATTCGGCCACCCCACCTCAGCATAAATTCCTGTTCCCTTTACCATTCCCTGGAAGTGCTTGCTCTCAGCTCTGGCTAGAGGCTATGCTTTCTAGTCTGCAAGATGACCAGACTACAGGCTACAACCCCTTGTGAGAAATAAAGCTCTCCTTTCCAAATTTATGAACCTCATCATTCTTTAGTTGACAGGCTTCTTAAACTTTAATGTGCATGTGAATCCCCTGAATATCTTGTTAAAAAGTAGATGCTTATTCACCAGATCTGGAGTGGAGGCTGAGATTCTAACAAGTTCCTAGGTGATGTTGGTGCTGCTGGTCCACAGATCATACTTGGAGTAGCAAGAGAGGCATGGATAAAGAAATGGAATAAGTGTTATAGGTACTTGGAAATCTGCACAGAGTACTGTGTGAGCGCCATGGAGGGAACAAGCCTTTCCACCTGAGAGTGTTATATAGGAGGAGATGGATGAGCTGAGTCTTGCTCTCCTAGTAATCGCAGGGGGAAAGTCAAGAGGCCTGCATTATAGTTCAGTGAGTATGGTATGAGTTGGACAGGCCATCTAAACTTTCTGACCCTCGATTCTCTTTCTCATCTGTAAAAGGAGAGATTGAAAATGTTCAGACTCTTCACAGTCCTAAAAACAGAAGACTCTAATGAGATAAATCTTAAAATATTTAATATAAGATCTGTTTAGAAGTTGGGTTAAAATATTAATAGTACAAAAGGTTCTCTTAATGTGCCTAACAAACTGGCATACATTTGACAAATGAAAGTACATCAATCAATAAGATAATAGCAGTTAAGTCTCAGTCTCTTACGCTTGTTTGTCCCTATTCAGTTGCCTATTTGTGGCCAAGTGTGTGGCTTCACAGCTGAACTACTTTAAAAGAACATCATATGATATCCCCCATCCAAGGGGAATACATTCCAGGACCCCCAGTGGATGCCTGAAGCTGCACATACTACCTACTGAACCCTGTAAGTATTAAATACTATGATTTTCCTATACATACATACCTATGATAAAATTTTATTTCTAAATTAAGCACAGTAAGATTAATAAAACAGTACAATTATAACAATATACTGTAATAAAAGTTATGTGAATGTAGTTTCATTCAAAATAGTTTATTGTACTATACTCACTTATTTTGGGACTGTGATTGACTGCAGGTAACTGAAACTGAGAAAAACAAAGCTGCAGATAAAGGGGGATCTACTGTACTTGCTTTGCTCAGCACAGTAATACTTAACATTTATAAAGTACCTTTAATTTTCGAGGCACTTACAAACATCAGTTAATTACATGTCACACAATTTGCAAGTTAATTTTCATTAGTCCAATTACAAGTGGATTAGATTAAACTCAAACAGTAAAGGCAGGCCCCACAGGGAGGATCAGAGCCAAGGTGAGAGTGCTGGGGCTCTCTACTTCCTATGCTATTTATTTATAGGTGAGAACCAGCCCTCACCAGGAAAGCACCAAACCACTAGAAAAGGAAAAAAAAGTGACCACTTCTGAACATCTCGCTGAAGCTTACCACTTACAGTCAAAATGTCATACAAGGAAAGAGATGAGTTATAAAGGCTCATTACCTCCCCCCACCATCTACCAAAAGAGAGAAAACCAAGTCAACAGTGAATGACTCCATTTTCACAAAAAAAGCTTTGCCTTACTAAAATTCAAATGAAGTTTGGCTTTTTTAGTGTCATACTTTTACAAGAATAAACTACTTTCTATAATGAGTTTTGAAGGGGTAATCATACCCTAATTACAACAATACCTTCTCTTCCTATAAAGAACAGTTAAATATGTCCCTTTTAACTGAGAAAAACAAATTTTAAACATCAAGAATTATCCAGTAAGTATTTTTTGTTATTGTCTTGTGCAGTTCTGTTATTTCCAATGCTCCAAATGCTCTAAATGTATGCATAGAATCTTTATAAGTAGAAATAAAAATAATAAATATTTTAAAAACCAATCTGCAGTTTTAGTCTTCTGACTTATGGGCTAGGAGAGGGAGAAGTTGGGTACAAAAGGCTGGAAAATTTGGAAATTTAAAAATAAGGTCCATTTGTATAAACCTGAAAGAAAGTATATATCACAATTTATTGGTTTTAAATATGGAAAGAAAGATGCCTAATCTTAGTAAGCATTCATTCATAATAAAACGTGATTCCTTTAGCAAAGGAAGTATTATGTTGGAAATTCCTTAGATTAAAATAGGTTTTCTACTTCCTTTGCATTTCTCCAGAGTGCCTTATACACACAAAAAATGGCATAATTTTTTTATTAACATAAGCTGTAGATTAGACTATTTTACTTTTAACTTTAAAAAATTACATGAAATGTTGGCACATGTATGAGTAAATAAATATATGTTATAGAAGTGCTCTTCAAAAATTATCAGTAAGCCATTTTATTAGTCCATTTTGTGTTGGATAAAAGAATACCCAGGACTGGGTAATTTATGAAGAAAAGAAGTTTATGTAGCAGGCTGAGAAGTTCAAGGCCATGGCCTTGCCTTCTGGTGAGGGCTTTCACGCTGCATCACAACATGGCAGAGAAGGTTAAAGGGGAAGCAGATATGGGCAAAGAGAGGGAAACCCGATGGCTTTATAACAACCCACACTCATGGGAACTAATCCAATCTCTGAAGAGGGAGAACTCACTCACTACCTAGAGAAAAGCACCAAACCATTCAGGAGGGATCTGCCCCATGATCCAAACATCTCCCACTAGGCCCCACCTCCCAACACTGCCACAATGGGGATCAAATTTCAACATGAGATTTGGTGGAGACAAACAAACCATGTCCAAACCATTGTAGCCATTTTCATTTTAACATTTATTACAACTCATATTTTATAAACACTACATAAATTATATATAAAAGCTAGAAATAAATATACAGAAGCAAAACAAAAACAGCAGTACTATTAAAGAGAAATAAGCTAATGTTTAAACATGTATAACAATAAAATTACCAATTTTTCATTGCTAATTTTTCATGAATTCAAAAGCTATTCAGAAATGAAATGTAGTACATTCTGATTACTATAAAAGTTTAGAATTATAGAAATAACTACCATAACACTACTTATTTTTAAAAATCCTTTCAAATATTCAGAAGCCAAATTACTGTCCTTAAAGACAAATTAAACTTGGGTAAAAGCTCTTATGTAAGTGAATAATATAAAATTTTAGGCTTTGGTTCATAGATACAAAATTTAGTGGAAGATTTTGAATTAACATCTCCCTTATATGTTATATTCCTGAGTTTCTGCTAAAACACCATAGATAAAGAACTCAATTTATAGCTTTGTACATTGTATTTTATTTTTGAAAAACAGTATTGTGATTATTTCAAATGTGAATAATGGTGTTTAATAATGTAATCATAATAGGAAGGAGTATATTTAATTTAGTTTAACTAAGGGAAATATTAATGCCCTCTGACCACTGTTTGCAAAAATCATTTATAAATTATGATCAAAATTATATTAAACCTATCACCAATTTTTATTTGTACCTTATGAAATTATATTGATTTTGTAGTATAGAATGCTCTTATAAAAGAACTGAAATGATCCAATGTTAATGGTTAGCACAAGGCCAGGTACAGGGTAAGTGCTCAATATTAATTGAGTGCTCAATATTAATGAGTGCTCAATATTAATTCATTAAAGTAAAAAGTCTTTTAATGTATTTATTTCCGCATATCAATAATTAAAAAAAAAATACATGCAATTCAATGTAGTAGTTATAAATTAACCTGAAAATATTCAAAAACATTTTAAACATGAAAATACACTTTTAGTAACAATCATAAAAGGAGTTTACATGAGTGGCCACTTTCAGTCTTAGTTTTATCAAAATAGAATCAAATTTCAGATTCCTTTTAAAAATAGGCCTATGCAAGCTGATTTCCTGATACCTGCTATATGTGATGTGGATGGCAGGTCCAGTACCTTCTCACAAGATCAACCTGTTAACACCTCCTGAAGACTAAATCCATGCATCTGAGGATTGCGTCTAATAACGAGGATTTTTAAACAAGTAGCTCTCCCCTGCCTCTCGCTAAATTATGGTCAGGTAGATTTGGGAAATAATACTTTAAAGAAACCAAAATAATTTTATCATACTTTAACATTACTTTATATGAATGGCATATCTAATGAAAATCAAAGTATCAAACTTTTTAAAAATCTGCATAGCTTATCATCATGCCTAAGTTATTTCTTACCTAAAAGTTACAAGGTTTTGTTCTAATTCTTTTGATAGCCCACAAGAACTCATAAAACAGTTATCACCTTTTTGAAAACTGCTCGTGATTGGGCTTCTATAGTTTTAGTGTTGCATATACCTTTTCTCACCAGGAAGCAGAAAAGTCATCTAACAGTTGTATTAAAAAACTAAACAATGTAGAATTTGTTCAAATAATCAAATTACAAAGTAGTCTTTAAATAGCTATACTAACATCAGTTAGTAGAGTTACTTGTAAAGCTGGTTATCAAATGCCTATTTCTTTAAAAAATTCAGTTTACAAAGTATTATGTCAACTCCATGTACAAAATTTCACTTGTCATATAATTCAACTAGGAAGCAATTATTTAACTGGATATGTATACATGAAAAAAATGTGCATAGGTTCATTCTAATTGATCAACTAGTAACAAATACCTCTAAATTTAAAAAGGAAAAAAAAAGAAAAGAAAACAGGCATGGGGGAGTGGAGGGAGTAAAAAAATTAAAAAAAATAAATTTAAAAAGACAAGTGACAAAATAAATTCTCAAATATCATGGGTACTGAGGAAAGTTTAAATTATTAGAGATCTGAAAGAACATTTAAATAGGATTAAAATTATAAACTGTTAGCCATTTGTATTTTCTAATAAGAGTATCATTCAGTAAAATAAAACTGCAAGTTTATTGAAGTGGGTTAAATAAGTTGATTAAAACTACTTAATTTAAAGTGAACTATTTTTGAAACTCAAGTAAATGATGCAGTATTCAAGTTTATTAAAAAATAAACTTTTAACAATTTAACATTCATAAAAACCATTGCTGATATACAAAAGTATTATATTGTCAAACTCTAAATAGACAAGTTGGAAAGGGCTTAATACCAAGTCCTTGGTTGCACACTGTATTTCATATTCCCATCTGTATATCAGCAAAGTTGTAGAAGTTGTCTACATCTCCAGATGCTGTCTCCTTGCTTTCTGATACAAACATCTATTTTAAATAGAAAATAAATAAAAATATAAGTACTAGTGATGCCAGAATGCCAAAGCCATGTTCTCCACAGAACAAAGTCACAAGATTATTATTTGAAAGAAATTCAAGTATATCATTTGCAATATTTAATATGTAGATTTTCTTTAGAATCCATGCAATATAGTTTCAATAGCTATAATGTAAACTAAGCTTTTTTAAAAGGGCTTATGGTATAATTAAGGTCTCTGTTTTCAAAATATTTCAGTTGTATTTTATTACACCAGAATTTTATTGTTTAAAAATAATGTAGTAGTTATAAATTAAGTATTATGAAAGCTACTGAATAAGAAAGTTCATTTAAAAAACTCTTAGTTTCTTCTATTTTCTAATAATCTCAATAGTCTGAGAAATAAAACTTGAGTTTATTCTTTTCAAAACTGCTAAAGATATATTACTAATCTTAAATGAAATATTTTATCAACATCAATAAAGCAGTACTCAATAGAACCCTTCAAAAGTAGCTTTTATAAATGTCAGCCAGGAATTAGAGGAGACCTGGGTTCTATTCTAGCTTTATCATAAACTAATTGTATGATGCTAACAATTTAATAAACCTCTGTGGGCTCAATGTCTAAACCTATAATATGACAAAGTTGGATTAGATAATTTCTAAATTATTTAGCTCTAAAAAGTCCAAATACATAACCATTTTATCTCTATTCAATCTGGTGTTTGTCCTCTCCCTTAGTACTATTGTGATGATAAAATGAGACAGAAGACAAAGTACTTGAAATTTTGTAAATTCAAGGAACCGTGGCAAAATCAGAAAACACAACCAAAAGTTTCCTCTCAGATATTTATCAAAAAATAGTCAATTATATATTTAGTTATTTTTTATTTTTTTAGAGTTGGGGTCTTGCTCTGTTACCAAGGCTGTAGTACAAAAGTGTGATCATAGCTTACGGTAGCCTCAAACTTCTGGGATCAGGTGATCTTCCTGCCTTAGCCTCCCAAGTAGCTGGGATTACAGGCATGTACCACCACATCTGGCTAATTTTTAAAATTTTTTATAGAGATGAGTTCTCACTATGTTGCCCAGGCTGGTCTTGAACTCCTGGCCTCAAGTGATCCTCCTGCCTCAGCCTCCCAAAGTGCTGAGATTACAGGGTTGAGCCACTGTACCCACCCAGAAAGTTATGTACTATTGAAGGTTTTTAATAAGTAGATTCTCATTTTGTAATTATTTTAAACAATTAAAGTGTTAGTTTGGCAAGGAAAAACCAAACCTTAGTTCCCAATTATTTATCATAGGTTCTAAAAATCATGATCTGATGTTGTTCTTGTTTTTTTTTCTTTTTGTAGAGATGGGGTCTCACTATGTTGCCCAGGCTGCTCTTGAATTCCTGGGCTCAAGCGATCCTCCTGCCTCAGCCTCCCAAAGTGCTAGGATTACAGGTGTGAGCCACCATGTCTGGCCTTATTTATTTTATTTTAAATGCCAAGGAACACCAGGGATAAAAGTACTATTCGATGGTGAGGAAAAGGAGATGAAATGAAAGGTTAGATTGAATTATAGTCAATAAAATCTTGTACCTTGGTTCCATTGAATGTCTCATTTACGATAAGTTGACATTCTTCTACAGCACCATCTCCATTAAACTCCAAGGCAATAACGGGACCTATAAGCAAACCAAGAAATGTTTTCTTAACATGAATACAAATATATTCTAAAATTTATCTTTTTATTCTTCTCTGAAGAATCTCCAGCATCTTCTTTGAAGGGGAGAGAAAAGGAAGAGAAAAGTAGACAGATGGGACACATCACCTTAGCATCTTCTTCCTACTCTAATCGTAAAACAAATTAACACAGAGTTGCATCACATTACAAGTAGCTTCAGTGCTATTATAGGACTAGTGTCACATTTTTAAAGTGTTGTAAATAGTCTGGCTTTTCTGGTTTTCATTCTATAAAAACCATCGAAACTCCACTCATTTAGCAGTACAAAGAATAGTTGATAAAATAGCAAATAAGATCAAAAGCAATCCAAGTCAACATAAGCAGGTTTTGCCAGGCAGCCAGCCTTGCTTCTAACTTGCCTACTTACCAACCAATTTCTGGGCCACCAATAATGGAGCTAAGCCAAATGGGAATTGAGGCCAGACTCCAAAAGTAACGAGCATCTGAAAGTATTTTCCTTGAGTATGTCTTAAAGCTACATTCTAGAAACAAAGATCAAGTTTTTATTTTTTAATCCTATGAATTGATTGTGCCTCCTTTCCCATAAATTAATTTGAATACTTTAAAAACCACCTGTGCTTTAAATTCTGGGGTAAAGATTCATGATTTAATCTTTGGTCAGCTTGGCTTAAAATGTAGCTTTGGTAATACTGGTGTCAAATTGTTAGCAAGCAAGGCCATAAGTTAGTCAAGCAAAATATATCCTTCAATTCAATTAATAATTATTCACCTATACTATATTCCTAAAAGATTTGCTTTTTATCTCCTACACTGATAGAGAAGTCTTGATCTCCAGGAAATTACAAATTTATTGAAAAAAAGTCATAGATCCATTAAACAAATACAAAACAACAGAATAACGAAGTAGTAAGTAATGAAACACTAGGGCTAATGAACATAAAATACTAAGTTGAATGTAGTCATTTGCTACAGGACAAGCCACACAAATGAGAAAGAAAAGATCACACTGCACTGAACACCAAGATAACGGAAGGCTTGTGATTTAATATAGACAACAAAAACAGAAAACACAGGACATACATTCATCCCTTGGTATCTGTGGGGGATTCATTCTAGTGTATGCTCAAGTCTCTTATATAAAATGGTGTAATTTGCATGTAGCCTCTGCACATCCTCCCATACATTAATACATTTTTGAGACAGAGTCTCACTCTGTCACCCCGGCTAGAGGACAGTGGCATCATCATAACTCACTGCAACCTCAAATTCCTGGGCTCAAGTGATCCTCCTGCCTCAGCCTCCCAGGTAGCTAGGATTACAGGCGCGTGCCACCATGCCCAGCTAATTTTTCTATTTTTTGTAAAGACAGGGTCTTGCTCTTGTTCAGGCTGGTCTTGAACTCCTGACCTCAAGCTATCCTCCAGCCTTGGCCTCCCAAAGTACTAGGATTACAGGTGTGAACCACCGTGCCTGGCCTCCTCCCATATACTTTAAATCATCTCTAGATTACTTATAATACCTAATTCAATGTAAATGCTATATAAAGAGCTGTTATACTGTATTTTAAAATTTGTATTTTTTTATCATATTATTTTTTATTGTTTTTTAAATATTTTCAATGTGTGATTCGTTGAATCTATGGATATAGAACCCATGGATACAGAGGGCCAATTGCATAAGTCAACTGTAAACCTAGATACAAAGAACGAATTAATTAAAGAATGAGTTTTTCCAGTATCATAGTGTGTAGATCAAGATAGGTACTAGATAAAGAAAACAAGGTAACTGAGAACATTTTCTTGCTCTTAAGCAAGGCTCTGTGGAGGAGGTAGGTAATAAGAGGGTATTGAAACACGGGATGAACAAATTGCAAGGGAGAAAAATTCTAAAGGGAGGCTTACAGGAAAAGGTTCTTATATGAGTGCCTACTCCAACCCATGGATCTGTTTAGAAGGTTTGATGTAAAAAAAATAAATATTGAGCAAAGAAAAGCTAAGAAAAATGTTTACCTATAGTAGAAAGAAGAGAGGGGGCAAGGTAGTGGCGATAGGGATGGAAGTGAAACTTCTCTGAATGTAACTTGCTATATAATTTTGACATTGATACCATGTAAATGCCTCAAGAAACTCAAAATTAAATATTAAAAAGAAAAAGCAAAAGCAGTCTTTAAAAATTAAAAACAAACTAAAACAAATGAGTCTAACTATATGTCAAGTTAGTGACATGACCATACAGAGAAAAGAATTATTCCAACCAACCTCACTAGGCAATATTTTGCCTATACACCCTCAGTGGGATATAGTCTAAGGACAAAAAGATACAAAGAAATCTTAAAATTTCATTCAGCAATCTCATTTGCAGTAGTAAAACTTGCTGTTATTCTGAAATCATTATATGTATAATATTATAAGTTAAAGCAAATGAGCTGATAATATTGTAAGGAACCAAGATTTTCAGAATAAAAATATTATAAAATGAAAAAAATTAAATAAAAAGCCTTGTATTGGCTAGGAGTTGGTAACTGTTGAAGCTGGGTAGTAAGTATGGGGGTTCACTATACTATTCTGTCTACATTATATATATTTAAAATTTTTCATTAAAAGATCTGACTGGTTAGAAAAGTCTTGACAGAGAGGGCCATCCTGTACATTTTGTAATAAAACATAGCTAACCTTACAAAAGAAAAGCCTATAATCTTAAATTTTCATTTGGAAACACCAATGTGAACTCATGATCCCTTTTCCTTCTTTTTAAAAATATATAGTTTGCGGCTATGGCCACTGAGAAAGCCTAAAAGAAACGACAACCCTGTAATATATAGCACCTAACATACATTTCTAAATTATCATCCCCCACTAAAAAGATCTAAGTCATCTTAGAAAAATGGATGATTCTATATCCAGGGCAAGATATAGATTAAGATCAAATTGGAACATTTTGTTGAGCCAAAAAGCAATGAAGTTGTCAAGGGCCAATGAGTTGTGTCAAAAGGACACAGAAGCCTAAAGGGCTCCCAATGGCCAAAGATAGACACAGTGAGATCAGAAGGAATAAATAATAACTGCAATTTATTAAAACATGCTGGATATATAAAAAGTCATGACTTTGTAATGATGTTTAGAAAAAAAAAGAAAGAAAACTCAATGGACACCAATGGAAGCTGCTAGGGTACTACTCCAAATTAATGCTTATTTTTCCCTTTATTTATTCTGCTTTTCTGATATGAAGCATATTTCAAGTTAACCAAACAGCTCTGGTGTACAAGGAGAAGTTCTGTTAACATCCGTTAAATGCAGAGGTAGTAGCATGATTAGAAAATGATCATTTTGCAAATCCTATTAAAATAATTGGTTCAGGTAACAATCATCAATGGTTTTAGCATCCCACAGGAAAGACTTCAGGAAACTCTACAATAAAAAGATAAGGTCATCACCACTTGAACCCACACATCATCTTCTTCTTTTTTAACACCCCACCGGTAGACAAACCATCCATTAATCTCAGCATCACTAAAAGTACAACAGTCAAACATTATGTGCCTTCTCATTTGAAGTGATAGTAAACAGTGCCACCTATGAAGTATTCTAGCCAAAAAAAAAACCAAAAAAAACCAAAAACCTAAACCTGAATGTAAACAAGGCTTTGATCTAACTTCTAGTCTACCAGAAATATGGAGGAACAAATTTAAATCAGCTAGCAAGATGGTAGACTTTGATCCACCTCTATCAATAATCCCTTTCAATGTGAATGGTCTAAACATAGCAGTTAAAAGATAGAGATTATCAGACTGGATTAAAAAACAAGAACTACTATATGCTGTCTACAAAAAAACCTCACTTAAATATACAGATTTGATAAGTTAAAAGAAAAGGGATAAAGATTTATGATAAAACATTAACCAAAAGAAAGCTGGAGTAGCTATATTAATTTCAGACAAAGTAGATTTTTCAGAACAAGGAAGATTATTACAGAAAAAGAAGAACATCACATAATGATAAAGGATTCTCCAAGAAGACATAACAATCCTAAAGGTGTATGCACCTAATAATAGAGCTTCAAAATACATGATATAAAACCTGATTGGATCTGAAAAGAGAAATAGACAAATCCACAATTACAGTTGGAAACTTCAACATTCCTCTCTCATTAATTTATGGAACAAGTAGGCAGAAAATCAGCAAGGATATAGATGATCTGAAGAGCACTATCAACCAAATTGACCTAGTGGACATTTAAGGAAGATCTGACCAAGCTATAGCAGATTACACATTCTTCTCACATGCACATAGAATATTCATTCACCAACATAGACCATATTCTAGGTCATAAAACAAACTTTAATTAAAGAAAACAGGAATCATACAAATGTGCATTCTTGGACCATAACAGAATTAATCTAAAAATCAATAACAGAAATATATCTGTACAATCCCCAAATGTTTGGAAATTAAACAATATACTTCTAAATAATCCATGGATCAAGTGAAAAGTCTCAAAGGAAACTAAAAAAATATCTTTAACTAAATCAGGGGTCAACATACTTTTATTGTAAAGGGCCAAACAGGAAATATTTTAGGCTTTGTGTACTCTACAGTGTCTGTCACAACTCAGCTCTGCTATCATAGCACAAAAGCAGCAAAATAGAATAGATAAAAGAATAAGTGGGGCTGTGCTCCAATAAAACTTCATTTACTAAAGCAAGCAGTGGGCCACATTTTGCCAAACCCCAAGTTAAATGAAAGTACAACATATCAAAATTTGCAGGATGCAGCTAAAGCAGTGCTTAAGGCAAAAATTTTAACATTAAATACAAATACAGGTGAACTTCATTATATGCATATCCCTTAATTATGAATCTGCCTACTTGCTAAAATTCATTTGTAACCCCAGAAATCAAATACTTGCAATGCTTTCATGTTTATTTGTGAATATGCACAGAGTGGCAAAAAATTTGAGCTGCCTGATGTGCATGTTCCTAGCTGAGGTTGAACAAGGCAACATTCTATTCTGCCTTCTTGTTTCAGCTCTCATACTGTAAACAAGTGTCCTTTTTGCAGTCTAGGTAGTGCCATGTTTTTCACATTTTTGTGCTTTTGGTTGGTAATTTCACCTGTTTAAAATAGGCCCCAAACATAAAGCCGAAGTGCTATCTAGTGTTCCTAAGCTGAGGAAGACTGTGTCTTATGAGAAAATATGTGTTAGATAAGCTTTGCTCAGGCATGAGTTATAGTGCTGTTGGCTGTGAGTTCAGGGTTTACGAATCAATAATATATACTAAATAAGGTACCTTTAAATACAAACACACATAAAACCAAGTTATGTATTTATCAGTTGATGAAAATGTGACTGGAGACTTGCAGAAACCTAACCCTATATTTCTCCTAGGAGCAGCAGTTTGGTATTCACTAGTTCACTAATTCAGTGTTCACAGTGACTTTATAGAACATAACTAACATGAATAATGAGAACTGACTGTATTAGAAAAGCAATATTTAAAATCAGTAACCCTGAGCTTAAACCTTAAGAAACTAAAGAGCAAAACAAACCTAAAGCTAGTGAAAGGGTGGAAATAATAAATATTTGAGCAGAAATCAATGAAATGATAAACCTCACATGAAAAAGTGCTCAACATCACTAATCACCAGGGAAATACAAATTGAAGCCACAATGAGACATCATCTCACACCTTTTAGAATGGCTATTATTAAAAAGGCAAGAGATAACAAGTGTTAATGAGGATGTGGAAAAAAGGGAACCCTTGTGCACTGTTGGTAGGAATGTAAATTAGTACAGCCATATGGAAAACAGTATGGAGGTTCTTCAAAAAACTAAAAGTAGAACTATCATATGATCTAGCAATCTTACTTCTGGGAATATATCCAAAGGAATTGAAATCAATGTCAAAGGGATATCTGCACTCCCATGTTCATTGCAGCATTATTCACAATAGCCAAGATGTGGAGTCAACCTAAATGTCCACTGACAGAGGAATAAAGGAAATGTGGTATTTATGTACAGAATGAAATATTATTCAGCCATAAAAAGAAAGAAATCCTGCCATTTGCAACAACATGGATGAACCTGGAGGGCACTATGCTAAATGAAATAAATTGGAAAAAGACAAACACTGTATGATTTATATGTTAAATCTAAAAAAATTGAACTCATAGAAACATAGAATGGACTAGTGGTTGCCAGGGGACAGGGAAAGATGTTGGTCAAAGTATACAAACTTGCAGTTATAAGATGAGTAAGTTGTAGGGATCTAATGTACAGCATGGTGACTATAGTTAATAAAAAATGGTAACTATGTGAGGTGATGGATGTGTTAACTAACTTGATTGTGGTAACCATTCCACAATAAATACATAAGTCAAATCATCATGTTGTACACCTTAAAAATATACAATTTTGGCAGTAGCTCACACCTATAATCCTAGCACTTTGGGAGGCCAAGGTGGGAGAATCACTTGAGGCCAGGAGTCTGAGACCAGCCTGGGCAACATAGTGAGACCCCGTCTCTACAAAAAATGAAAAAATAATTAGCTGGGTATGGTGTAACGCACCTGTAGTCTCAGCTACTTTGGAGGCTTAGGCGGGAGGATCACTTGAAGCCCAGGAGTTTGAGGCTATAGTGAACTATGGTCATGCCACTGTGCTCCAGCCTGGGCAACAGAGCAAGACCCTGGCTCTAAAGTGTGTGTATGTGCGCGTACATGTGTGTACACACACACAATTTTGTCACTTACACCTTAATAAAGCTGGAAAAAGATACAAACAAAACCAACCAAACCAAAAAAAACAAAAACAAACAAAAATCACACAAAAAATCCTCTCTCCAGGCTGATGAGAGAGAAAGACTGAACAAAAGAGTGAAAGTGACAGGGAGGGGACTCAAATTACTAATAGCAGGAATGAAAGGAATATCATTTCTGATCCCACAGACAATAAGGACATACTACAAACAACTCTATGCCCACAAATTTGATAACTTAGGTGAAATGCAACCATTCCCTGCAAGATACAAACTACTAAAATTCACTCAAGAAGAAAAAGCCTGAAGAGTCCTATATATAATAAATTAATTTATAGCTGAAAACCTTCCAAAACAGAAAATCTCCAGGCCTAGATGGTTTCATTGGTGAATTCTACCACACGTCTAAGGGAGAAAAGATGCCACATCTCTACAATCTCTTCAAGAGCTAGAAGAGGAAGGACACTTCCCAACTCATTTTATGAGGCTAGCATTATCCTAATATTAAAACCAAAGATACTACAAAAAACGGAAAACTACAGACAAGCATCCCTTGTGAACAAAGATGCAAAAATCCACAATAAAATATTAGCAAATCACATCCAGCAATATATTAAAGGGATAATACATCATGATCAAGGAGGTTCATCTCGGGAATATGAGACTGGTTTGACGTTCAGATATCAATAGAAGTCATTCATCAGATTAAATGAATTTTAAGCCAAAAGCATATGATCATGTTGATAAATGCAAAAAAGCATTCAGTAAAATTCAACATCCATGCATGATAGAAACTCAACAAACTAGGAATAGAAAGCAATTCTCTTAACCTAATAAAAGTTGTATATGAAAAACATACAACTGACATCATTTTTAATGGTGAGACTTAACATGTTGCATCCTGAGATCAAGAGCAAGGCAAGGATGTCCTCCCTCACTATACTGGCTAGTAGAAGTTCTAGCCAGTATAATAATGCAAGAAAAAGAAATAAAAGGCATACAGATTGGAAAATAAGAAATCGAACTGCCTCTATTAACAGATGACATGATTATCTAGAAAATGTACCATGATTATATAAGATGTTAACCTTAGAGGAAATTCTGAAAGGTAGATGGAAACCGTCTGTACTATCTTGACAACTTTCCTATTAATCTCAAATTATTTCAAAATAAAAAGTTGATTAAAAAACAGTGAGACAAAGACATAAAGTGTAACTAGAATGTTTGTACCCTCACAATACCCTGGAATAATAAATAAAACAAACAAACAAACAAAAACACAGTGACACACCTAGAAAACTGACAATACCAAATGTTGGCAACGATACGTAGTAATAGGAACTCTCATTTATAGCTGGTGGAAATGCAAAATAGTACAGCCACTTTGGAAAACAGTTTGGCCTTTTCTTATGAAATTAAACATATACTTACCATCCCACTCCAATGTATTTACCCAAGTGATCTGAAAATTTATGTATACTCAAAAACCTACACACAAATGTTTATAGTAGCTTTATTAATAATTGACAAAAACTGGAAATAATCAAGATATCCAAAAAGCGAATGGAAAAACTGTGGTACATGCATACAAGGAATGCTATTCAGTAATAAAAAGGAACAAGTTATTAAATCACCCAGCAAGAGGGATGAATCACAAATGCATTTTAATAAATGAAAGAAGCCAGACCCAAAAGGCTACATATTATATGATTCCATTTATGGGACACTCTGGAAAAGGCAAACTTATAGGGACAGAAAACAAATCAGTTGCCAGGAGCTGTGGTTGCCTGACTAAAGGGGCCACACAAGGGAAATTTTTAAGGAGAACCCTTTACTATGGTACAGGGGTAGTGGATAAGGTGGTAGATTCTATTTATTTGTCAAAACCCATGCTGATTGAACTTTACTATATGCAAATTTAAAAAGAATTAACCAGTATGTCAGGGGATCCCAGGATGGAATGCAGCTTGTGACGAATGAATCTAATTGTGTTATAAATGTACGACATAACTGCAATGAAGAGGATGAGGGAAAAAGGAATTGACTTCAGAAACTTTGGAAGACTGTGTTTTGAGTGGCTATTGTAAGAATAAAGACAAAAAGAACTATACAGATCAACTGCACTGTAGTTGGTAAATAAGTTTCTCACAGGGGTATGGGTTAGTAATTCTAAAACTACATTATATGTATAATAGGGTTGAACAAATAAGTGAACTGTAGATAATGGGAGCCAGGTTTCTCACTTTTAGAATAAGAAATCACAAAAAAAGCAAGGGAAAGGAAGCTAGAATGAACCCTGTGGTGCTGGATTAGGGGGTATATATATATGTGTGTGTGTGTTTATATATATGTATACATATGTGGGAGATACATACAGAATAATTATAGATGTGTATGTGTATATAGGTTAATATTCATACATATACTTCCTGCCTCTGTCTGTTGAAAGGACCTAGAACTAGTGATACCCCAGTAATAACAGGCATATCTAGTACCCAGATCTTGGTTTCTAACTACCATTCTAGAATAAAAAGAACTAGGACTCCTTGGAGAAATGGTTGGTACTAGTTCTGGGGCAAGGGAGATACAGGATGAGCCTGGAGCATCTTGGAGAACCAGAAAGTAAGAAGTGTTAAAAAATCAAAAGGATGGGGCCATGTCAAAAGGACAGAGGAGCCAACCTAAATGAGCTCCTAATAGCTAAAACTGGAACAATTTGATGGTACTGGATTATAGTCCAAAGAATAAAATACATATCCATGAGTCAATACTGATAGAAATAAATGATTGGATAAATGGGGGAAAAAGGACAAATCTTTCTTACAGAAGAATTCCAAATAATGTATGTGAATATTCCTCTCTCCAGGAGGTAGAGCTTAATTCTCCTCTCTTTGAGTGTGGGCTGCTCTTAGTGACTCATTTCCAAAGCATAGAATAAGGAAAGAGAAACACAGAAACTGTACAGTAGAGAAATCTGGCTGATACCACCTCATGTTGATATCATGTGCCCTGTGATGTGATGTGATGAGAAGGGCACTTCACCTCTTCCCAAAAATGCATAGCACTAGTCTAACCGGAAAAAAACCCAAATTGAGGGACATCCTACAAAATAACTGACCACTAGGCCGGGCGCGGTGGCTCACGCCTGTAATCCTAGCACTCTGGGAGGCCAAGGCAGGAGGATCGTTTGAGCTCAGGACTTTGAGACCAGCCTGAGCAAGAGCAAGACCCCGTCTCCACTAAAAATAGAAAGAAATTAATTGGACAACTAAAAATATATAGAAAAAAAATTAGCCAGGCATGGTGGCACATTCCTGTAGTCCCAGCTACTCGGGAGGCTGAGGCAGAAGGATCGCTTGAGCCCAGGAGTTTGAGGTTGCTGTGAGCTAGGCTGACGCCACGGCACTCTACCCCAGGCAAAAGAGTAAGACTCTGTCTCAAAAAAAAAAATAACTGACCACTAGTGTTCAAAAATTTCAAGATTACAAAAAACAAGGAAAGACTGAGGAACTGTCACAGATTGGAGAGATTAAAGAAACAAGGCGACTAAAAGCCATGTGGGATTTTGGATTGAATTCTGGAACTGAAAAAAGACATAAGAGGGAAAAACTGGTAAAATTTGAATAAAGTCTATAGTTTAAGTTAACAGCATTTTAACAATGTACATTTCTTAGTTTTGACAAATGTACTATGGTTATATTAACATTAGGGGAAGCTGGGTAAAGGGTATACAGGAACTATATTATTTTTATAATTTTTTTATAAACCTAAAATTATTCCAATATAAAAAGCTCATTTAAAAAAACAAAAAAATAAAAATGTTCAGTAGCTTCTCTTCTCATTTAGACTACTGTAGAAGCCAAAGGTCCTATATTATCTGACTGTACCTCTATTACTTCTCAGATCTCATCTACAATGTTTGTTGAATAAATGAATGAATGACTCCCTAAAACAAAAGAACTTAAGTCTGACTAATCATTGGAACCATTTGGGGAGCTATTAAAAATGCACATTCCAAGGATACATCTCAGAGATTTTTGAATCCATATTTCTGGGGTAGAAATAGAAAATTTATATTTTTAAAAGCACCCTAGATGGTTCTGAGGATTAGTCAGGTTTAAAAGATTCTCAAGATGGAAAACAATGAATTCTCTTATTAAGCAGTCAATAGCTTTATTAACTGAAATAACTGTAACTACCTTAGTTGAAGAGGAAAATTTAGAGACTCTGAGGTACAAACTATGTAAGATAAAAGTGAGTTTTCCAAAGAATAAGTCCACCCTTATCTCGGAACAGTAGTTCTCAACTGGGAGCAATTTTGCCCCCCAGGGGACATTTGGCAATGTCTGGAAATATTTTGGGTGGCCACAAATATGGGTGGGTGTTATTGGCATCTAGTGGGTGCAGAGATGCAGCTAAACATCTTTCAAAGTACAGGACAGCCCCTCATAACAAAGAATTACCTAGCCTAAAATGTCAATAGTGCCAAGGTTGAGAAACCTTGCCTTAGAATGACTGATGGCCACTTTTAGATAAGGACCCAGTCCATCCAACTTCTGCTGGAGTATCTCCACTGCTTACTATTACACATGAATCAATGCACTAGTGAGCAGCTTAACATTTTTCCCCAACTTTTTATTTTGAAAATGTCTACACATTATAGAATAGTTGAAAGAAAAGCATAAATATCCATTTGCCCTTCACCTACACCCACCAAAGTTAATATGTGGCCACATTTGCTTTATTACACGATACACACCACCTCTCTGCACACATATGCTTTGTTTTGTTTTGCTGAGTCACTGAAAGTAGCAGACATCATGACACTTCGGCATGTACCTCCTACATAACCACAATATCATTATCACATCTAAAGATGTGAACAATTACCTATCATCTTGAAACTTCCCCAGTTGTCCCCAAAATGCCTTTTACAGCTTCATAGCTCACCCCACCCCAATCCAATATCCAATCAAGAGTCACTCACTGCATTTAGTTATATCTCTTTAGTCTCTTTTAATCCAGAACAGTTCCCCCTGCCCCAATCTTTTTTGTTTGTTTTCCACTGCATTGTCTGAAGAGACCTAGCTAGTTGTCTTGTAGAATGCCTTCTATTTTGGATTTGTCTCAGTGTTTCCTTATGGTTCATTTAACATACTTTTTTTCTTACAAACTAGAAGTCAAGTCTTGGCTAAATTGATTCAGGTTAAATACTTTTGGCAAGAACACTTCACAGGTAATGTATATTTCTCACTGCATCACATTCAGGGAAACACAATGTCAAGCATTAATGATGTTAAGTTTGATCACTGGGTTAACACGGTGATCACCAAATTTCTGTTGTAGAGGTACATTTCCTCATTTGAATTAGAATGTATAAATATTCTATTTCTTAAGAACTTTTATCCCAATCGTTTTAGCATCTACTGATAATCTTTGTATGAAATAATTATTACATCAGAGTTGGAAAATGGTGATTTCCAAAGTCCATCATTCCTTCTACATTTATTAGCTCACAATATTGGCAGATGAGCATTCCTTTATTCCCTCTCCCCTTTTTTGTTTATCAATATGGATGCATGGATTTCTGTTGTTAAATTTTTACCTTCATTACTCTCTTTAATGGTCAAATTGTCCCAAATTTGGCCAGTGGAAAACCCTTCAAGCTGGCTCCTGTTATTTTTTGACATAAACTCAACAATCTTTTAATATTTTCTATCGGCATCTCTGGTTTTTTTTTTTTTTTTTTTTGAGACAGAGTCTCACTGTGTTGCCCAGGCTAGAGTGCCGTGGCGTCAGCCTAGCTCACAGCAACCTCAAACTCCTGGGCTCAAGCGATCCTCCTGCCTCCGCCTCCCGAGTAGCTGGGACTACAGGCATGTGCCACCATGCCCAGCTAATTTTTTCTATATATTTTTAGTTGTCCAATTAATAAATTTTAGTAGAGACGGGGTCTCGCTCTTGCTCAGGCTGGTCTCGAACTCCTGAGCTCAAACAATCTGCCCGCCTCAGCCTCCCAGAGTGCTTAGGATTACAGGTGTGAGCCACCAGCCGGCCAAGAAAGTGTTTTGATAGCCAGTTAATTCTTAGAGGTTAGGGCTATTTCTTTTCCAAAATGAATAATAATAAAGGAGACAATATTTCTCCCTCCCAACTTGCTGTGAGCAAGGGCCCTGCTAGATGCTGTGAAGACACAAGATGTGTAAGTAAGTACGGGATTCCTATTCTTATAAACTGGTAAGACAGGCACAGAAATAACTA
>CAUYSK010053550.1:0-69321 GCA_963575035.1 Avahi laniger | reverse complement strand
TGGTACTAACTGATCAACACTAGGGTGATCACATGGCAGAAATACTCTCCAGGGATTAGGGGGATGGGGGGCGAATCTACAACTAAAGGACACGGGGAGTACTAAAGGGAGGGAAGGGCATGCCTTTAACCTGCATTTGGGGAAGGCAAAGACATAAAGTGTAACTAGAATGTTTGTACTCTCACAATACCTTGGAATAATAATAAAAAAAATATACGCATAATAAAACTTAATTTTCTAGTTTTAGTCTAGGGAAAGTTCTCTTTAATTTTCTACTTTTTGCTAAATAAATTGGGGCAAAAAACCCCAAAGGATCACTCCTATAGTAGAGTTGCCAGTTTTGATAAATAAAAATACAGCAAATAAATATTCAAATTTAACTGTGTGGTTTTTTTTTTTTTTTTTTTTGGCAACTCTCTCCTGTGGGGCTAATGTCTTATTTAGTGTCATCATTAAGAACATGACTCTAGAGACAAACAGTGCTGTAACCTTAGTAAATAATTTAACCTCATTAAGACTGAGTTTCCTCATCTATGTTCATAATAGAACCTACTTCACAGAATTGTTTTGAGAATTATTTAGTTTACATAATGCTATACAGAATGGTGTTTCACATATAAAAAATATTCAATTAATTATTATTAAAAGGATCATTAATTTTTTAATCAATGCATGAAATTATTAGAAGATTCTTTACCTGTAAAATTCAACCAAGTTTCCATGCTTTTGTTTTGTTTTATTATTTTTAATATTAGGAATTGCTCTGAAAGTAAAAACAATGATCACATAAAATTATTACACAAATATTAAAAATATCTGCACTTCAGTTCTACATTGGCTACCTAGGGAAGTATGGGAAAGAAGAAGGCCAGAAGGACACAAATTAGATGGAAGAAAGACAAAGACAAGCAGATGTGCTTGTGTAGCCTACAGGCTATTTAAAAATGTTTTATTTCCTATCACTTAAAACTGGGAGAATTCACATAAATATACAACATTTTGGCTTCTCTTGACAAATCAGAACTTTGGGCCCCAAAACCCTTGAGTAGCAGCAGTTGTCCTCTTCAGTCAAAATATGTGCACCCCAGCTTACCTTCCTCTGTTCCCCAGACACTGAGGCCTAGCATTGGTCACCATTAATCAATGCACTTGCACTCTTATTATTTTTATACCTTCTCAGCCTCACTCAATCCTTTTACCTGTCTGGTATAGTGGGGGGGCCCAGGTGTGGTTTAGGATTGCATTTACCCTTCAAATAATCTCTAGCAGCAACCCAAACAACACATAGTCTAAGTAAAGAAATAGCTTGGTGAGCGAAAATCACTTAAGGCAAGTTACCTAGACCCATAGACTTCAGCCGTTTATGCTCAAATACCTCCTAAAGGAATTTTGAAAACTTTGTATTTCTTGCACATTTCTTTGTTGAAATCTAAAATTTTTATCATGCTTAAATAGCTCAGATGATATACATTTTAGCGTAATGTCACAGTCTGCCTTCCATCTTGAGTTTCCTCCACATCCTGATTTTCTTTTATTTACATACAGTAAAATTCTCTCTTTGTGATGTACAGCTCTGTGGGTTGGCCCATAGTCATATATCCAATACCACAGTTCCACCATCCCTGAAGCAGAACAGTTTTATCATGCCCCAGATTCCCTCATGCTGCCCCTCATGCTCTGCTAATGCTTTCTAATGTGATATCCCTTTTCAAAGTGGAGATACTTAGAAAGCAGTGAGGTACAGAAACTGGACTACAGAACAATAAAATAAATTATAACCTTATGGCAGGCAGGCAGGCAGCCCATGTCAGTTAATATTCCTTTCTCCAATAGTCTAGAACACACAATGTTTGGTAGAACACCTGATCACCGAGAATAAAGTTTTCACTTTTCAATCTCTCTTGTATCTAGGTTTGGCCATGTAGCTAAGCTCTGATCAACAGCATAGAAATGGAAGCCCTTAGTAGCAATGTGCATGGATAAATCTTACTTACAAGGCTGCATATCCTTTTCCCCTTTCTTCATTGTCCCTACTTCTGTTGTTCTAGCTGAAACTAGGACATGACGGACCATTGGGCCAAGAGCCATTCTGTATAGAGCCCATGTTCAAAAGGATCTCTGAGAGCTGAACTACCATTCCAATCCTAGACTGCCTATCTCTGAACCATTAGATAAAGGGAAAATAATAATCTATCTTATGTTAGCCATTATATTTTATTTTATTATTTCTGTGTCAGCTAATCATAGTTGAATCTAATTGTAAGTATTATACCAGTTGATGTTTTAAATAATATTAGTTTGAATCCTTTGACATTGTCATTTGATAGGTCCAAAATGGTAAGATATTGAAAATTTCTTGAAGTTCAACCTAACACATGCTTATGGGGGAATGGATGGGAGAGAACATGAAATACATAAAGAAAAAGAGAAAAATAATCTTTGGTCACATCACTCAGAGATAAATAATCTTAACATTTTGCTATGTTTATTAACATTTTTATTTGTGCTTATATGTGTCAAAATTAACTTTATGGTGTTATCACCATCCAATCTGAGAGACAATATACAACTAGCACAAAATGATTAGTTTTCCAGATCATGGCCACTATTTAGAATTTATCTATTTAATATTGCATTCCCAGAAGATCAAATGAGAATGTCCTATAATTTTAAATTTGGCAACAGATAATTGGCTTCAAGCTTTTGGGTTATCATACATGTCTTTCTGCCATGGAAATATAGTTTTGGCTCTTTGGGGTATTGAAATGTATAAATTTATCTTTAAAAATAAACTGAAATAAAAATAACCTATCTTTCATTATCCAAGCTTATTATAGGAGCTGTGTGATCCATATGTTGATTCTAAAGATACTTTTCAAAAGCCATATCCATACATAAATTTACACTGGCAACATTTCTTTCTTCCTGCTGTAGTGCTTTAAAATTCAAATGCAAAGAGACCATCCCTAAATTATCTTGCCTTGTGAGTGACATCCTCCATTAAGGCCTAAATTTACCTCCAACCCACATAGATCCAGTATTCACGGAGTTTGCTGCTATGAATTTTAATAGCTGGAATGAAGAATAGTCGAATAGAGGTTTGAAAAATTATTTGTGCTGGAAAATCTTAACCTCACATCAGTTTAGATATCCTTCCTGAACATTTAGCTTCAGAGAGGGAGATTTACAGAGGAACTGATTGTGACTTGGACTCAGGAAGAAATAGGAAGCATGAGTCAGTATACCTACAGTGGGTGGCCTATGTTTTGTCATCTGAGATCAAGCATGTCCTTGAGAACTGCCTACTGGCACCTCCCATACAATAAAGCTGGAGTTAAAGGGAGAGAAGTGAAACAAGATTTCTGTGGTGTGTCCCTATATAAAGAAATTTCAAAATGTATCATAACATCTGTGGAAATTAGGTATAAACATCAGGTGAAAAAGTTAACTGTGGAATTTATACGTTTTAATGACAGCCTATTGTATTAAAAATGTTAAAAATGGTTCTCCATCTTCATTGAGAATGGAACAGAAAGATATAAGTTGGTCTGTAACATGAGGGAGGTCAGTTACATAACAAGAATTTCCTAGCAGGGAGAACTATGGGAAGGGTTAACAAGTGAAGGTGTTAGGGTTCTATTAGTTAAAGCATTTTGGAATCTATATATATTTACCCATAGATAGAACAAAGAATTAGCAGTTTCTTCCTTTTTTTAAATTGTTTTAGAATGAGAAATAGAAAAATACACTTGGTCACTAGCCCAGTGCTTATTTGCAATGCTTTTTCCAGTAACCACCTCATTCTCCAAATAAGATACAAGTGAGAAGAGTCGCCTCCATCAGTTGTGATAAAAACAAAATTTACCACGGAAATAGAAAGCTAAGCAGACATAGCAGGCGAATGTGACTGGACAGAAACCTGAAATGAGAGGGGGAAAGTTGTGAGAGAATAAGTAGTGAACAGAAGAGAGAAAGACACTAGAAATCGCAGCGTGGCTGGGGCAGAGGAAGGGGATCTGTGTGCCCCACTTCTCGAGGAAGAACCTTGCAAGAGATGAGAGGCAGGATCTGCAGGGCCATCTAGGTCCAGGCATGTTTAGGAAGTGGACAAAGTTTGCTGGTAGATCAGCTCACCTCCTAGTTTCCTTTCCCATGCTGGTGGCTTTGTTTCCAGACCACCCTGTACTGCCTCTTGGTCAGCTGGCTCCCCCAATCCCCTTCACACCTGTTTAAGCCTCTCTTGTCTCTATCCCTCTAAACACAAATTAAGGGAAGTCTGTATTGTTATGGGTCTCTTCTAGGTTCTTTCTTGTGCATGCCCACAAAAGTAAGCTCTATCATTATTTGTTCATTTTTAACTCCTGGAAATTTTTTATTTCTTCCTTTTTCTGTCATTCTCTCCCAGTGTCTCTACATTGTATATCCATTTTCCTGGACCTTAAATGTATCTGGCGAGGGTGCAATAATACACATAAATAGGTTGTTCAAGTAATAGCAGATATTCCAGGATTCTCCATCCAGAGATTTTAATTCAGTAGGTCTGAAAAAGGATTGGACTTTACATTTTTTAAAGTTCCTTTGGTGATTCTAATGGACCTCCGACCTGGGACCTAGCTCAATGGATATTTCAAAGGAAAGTTATAATTCACCCTAACATTCATATCAAAATGAAAAATAATTATCTCAACCAAATTTTTTTTAAAACTATTGAGTATTGTTATCTATTTTCTTATAGTTGATTCATCCTTATTTTGTTCTTTGTGTGTGTATCATCTTCTCATTCTCTTTATAGACAGATTGACATTTGCATTTTTAGTTTTTCTTTTTTCCCCTCGTTTATTTCTTCCCTCTTTCTTTCTTTCTCTCTTGCATCCTGTGAGTGCACGACGGATTTACAAGGTTGAATGGCTACAGAAGTTAGGCCAGTGATAGCTCCAGAATTTTTATACAAGAGGAGCAAAGGGCCAGCAATAGAGTGGGAAAGGAGGGCAAAGTCAGTGATGATAAACCCAAAGAATGTGTGGTCCCGGGGTAAAGAGGGCACAGGAGGACTTTCAAGAGATGCAAGGATACCAGTGATTTTAAAGGAATCAATTTCCCATACTCCCAATGTACTTTTGCATTTTTTTCCTAGCATCAAGTAGATTCTATTATCTAGCTCCCTTTTCACAATATGCCTTCTCCTAGTGTAAGTCATATCTTTAGCCATTGGGAATCTCACCGTGGTACATATCTCCAGGGGATAACAACTTCCAAGGTAAAAAACCAAGGAGAAATTACAAATGCTGTTACTCAGGGATCTCCTTTAATGAGTAATAATAAAAAACAGTGCAACCTCATCTTAATTAAAACTGGTTTCAGTTTTATATCAATTGGAGGTAAGAATGAAGAAATTGGGTATTTTGGAGCTTGTTAGCTTCATCTAAAATCTGGTATATTGTAGACTGTGGTTAATAAAAGTGGTGATTTTCCTTTTACAGTTTTAATCCCTTCATCCTTAAACTATTAGCAAAGAATTTTTCAGGAAGGTGTAAGTAAAGCAAGCAGGTAATACGAAAAAAATGTAAACACTGAAAATGGATCTTTTAACTTAAATGTGAGCATTTCTTTTCCATTTTTTCTGAGTATTCATCACCAGAAAGAGGGATTAGCTAGGATAAAAAGCACCTCCAAACAACCAAAGAACAAGAAGTACCACATTATTCTAATTCTGGCAAATAAAACCTGCAGATGCAAATTTAATGTGAAATCATTTAAATTTATTATAATTAAAGCATATAAGGTAATACAATTAAGAACTTATTATATAAAATTATATGATGAAATAGATATATATCATATACATTATATATTATATATAAATTATGAAGTCTTTATTCCTAGTATATTCATTCTTATTTCATTCTATTTTATAAAATGTTCAATATTTACCATATTCTATTGACAACACATTAAAATACTCATAGGTTCTGGCTCAATTAGTTTTTAACAGTGCATATTTCTTTCTTTTGTTAATACACAAGAAAAGCTTAATTTTAACATCTAATGAAATTAATGGAGTTATTTCTGACTTTTCATACATAATTCTTTTTTAATTATTCCCAAAAGATGAACATCACAGTCTAATATAAGCATGTATACTCATTTACTCAAGAAATACTATACCTTTCAGCATGCTCCTTGCCTCATAAATAAATTACAATTTTAGCTACTCATCTAATGCATTATTAAAAATTAAATAATGGACAATAATATATAAATTTATCATTGTTTCTATAACCTTCCAAAAAGGTAAATCATATTAGTTACATTAGTATTAATTGCATTTGTTCCTAAATCATTTTAATCTTAAATTTACTGCTTTCAGTAACATTTTATGAGATATACTCCATAATTTATCTTGGGCACTTTAATTAGATTCTGAAAAGTTATATTAACATGTTTATGTAAAATGTAAAAGGAAGCCAGACTTTTCTGATGGAAATGAAGTCTAACTTCGCTGATCAGGTTGACTGTGAGGACTGGCTTTGATTATATTATATGGTAGATGATATACGTAAATTTGTGTTAGTTCAAGTTCTCCATGAAGCATTTGCCAAGATAGGATTAGATGTGCAAGAGATTAATTAGGGGAGAAAATCCTATTCAGGACAAAGCGGAAGGAGCAGGGTATGTCAGGACGGCCTTCAGACCACAATGCAGGTCTGACACGTATGAAAGGAGAGGAGGAAGGAAGAACAGGGTAGAAAGAGCCTCTGACAGCAATGCAATTTGGAGGAAGTTTTGGCTTGCAATGGACGATTCCAAGCTGAAGCTGCCTATTAGAGGGATCCCATACCCTCAGGAATGAGCCAGCATTATTAAACCCACCATTGGCTGGGAGTATCCCAAGAAAATTGAAGCCTCCGTGCAAATCCAGTGGTGGATCTGAAAAGCAGCAAAAAGGACTACCAGACAACTCTGCTCCCCACAGCCAGAGATCCTAGGGTTGTGTTCCATAGCTGTCAACACTGGAATGAATTAAATCTCTAATCTTTACTCTTAAGCTTTGAAAAAAATATTTAAAATAAGTGATAAGATAAAAAGCATTCTTGATCAAAATATTGTATTGGTGAAAGTCTTTTGAAATGAACAATATTTTGATTTTCACAGACTTCTCTGGGTATTTTGGATTAAAAAGCTGTCTCTAAGTGAAAAACTGACAGTTGTAATTAACAGTCATCTGATAAGTCTTATCAATTCTCAGGATTAGGAAAATATATTATAAATACTGAGTAATGAATCCTTAAGTGAGCCAAGTGGCTTTCAGTTCTTTTCCTTGAACAAAGTTAAAGAAGATCCTAACTGAGTCATCAGCTGGTAAATTAAAATAGTTTTTGAAGATAGAACACTATATGAATTTTGGCATGTACTCCAAGAGTTTAAGGAATTAAATGACATAGCCAAAAACTTGAAATTCTAGTTTATATGAATGCTTTGTTGCAGAAAAATATGACATATGACCAATAAAAGACTTTCAGGCATAAATATGTATTATATCAGGATAAAATTCTGTGAAGGAAGTAGAGTTGAGAAAATGCATGACATATACATCATACTATTGAAAAGGTATTTATTTAAGTGTATTATGAAGAATATCAAATCACTATTGTATCAGTTTTGGTTTGGAGATTTAGAGAACTAGAAGGAGCATCAATCCCACTCTTGCAGAAACAAAAACCTAAAAAATGTCAAATTAACAAGTTTCCTTTAACCAGTCAGACAACTGAGGACACAGAGCAAACAATTGACCTAAAACCTTCGGAGAGACAGGTGCCTACGGGAGAAGCATTTCCTTACCTAGAGCAGACACTATCAGACACCACAGGACCAGTAAAAAGTCAACTAAAAATGTTTAATGAATAGCAAAGAGATAAGTGCAGGCTAGTACAAAAATATGAAGCTCCTGAGGGCCATAGGTATATGAGGTTTCCAAATCTCTTGCAAGGTTTTCCTCCACAAATCAGACAAGGCCCTCAAAGACATGCTTGGGAAGAATCCAGAGAAATCTCCCTAGTGGTGCTGTTTGGGGAGCTGTTCACCCACTGCTGAAACTCCACCCAGACCTGTCTCTCTGGTGTCCCATAATCTACAAGGGAAAGAAAAGCAACAACATAACAAAAACAACAAACACCTGTTGCCTTAGGGTACTTATGAAAACCCATCGTAGTTGGAGGAAAGGAAGATGGAGGGAATAGTTTCACCTTTGTGGCAGGGACAGGAATACCTGACTTAGCACTACGGCTGGAGGAGGGGCAGGAGCATTTTTGAAAGCTGTTATTCACATGTCTGTAGTGATGCTGATGTAAACAAACCTACTGTGCTGCCAGTCATATATAAATGTACAGTAACATCCTTGGCCTTCACATTCACTCACTACTCACTCACTGACCCACCCAGAATAACTTCCAGGCCTGCAAGCTCCATTCATGGTAAGTGCCCTATAGAGGTGTACCATTTTTTGCCTTTTCTAACATACTTTTATCATACATTTTCTATGTTTAGATACACAAATGTTTGCTGCTGTGTTACAACTGCCTACAGTATTCAGTAGTACAGCAATGTGCTCTACAGGTCTGTAGCCCAGGAGCAATAGACTACACCACATCACTTAGGTGTGTAGTAGGCTAGTCCATCTAAGTTTGTGTAAATCCACTCTATGATGTTCACACAGCAACAAAATCTCCGATTGATGAGATTCACAGAACACATCTCTGTTGTTATGGAACACATGACTGTAAATATGTTGTAAACAATGACAGCCAGATGACTGTCAGAGATAGAAGTTCAAGCAAGCAAATGATGGATAGTAGATTGAACCCAGTGATGCTGGGTTGGATTAGTATAAGCATTTATTTTAATTTAGAGAATGATATATTCAGAAATATAAATGAGCATACATGGATTAATACACATACATATATTTTCTAGCTCTGTCCTCTGTGAGGGACTAGAAGCAGTGACATTCCAGCAACAAGCACACCTAGCATCTAGATCTTGGTTTATAAATACCATTACTCAATAAAAAGAACCAGGGCTTCTTAGAGAATTGGCTGATTCTGGAGGTGGGGTAGAGAAAATATGAGCCTGGAGCATTTTACAGTGCCAGAAACTAAGGATGTGATGAGAGAGAGAGAAAGATAGGCGTAAAGAGGAAGAGATGGAGACATATCAAAAGGACACAAGGGCCAACCTACAGAAACTCCCAATAACCAAAACTAGAGTAATTCGAGCAACAAAATAACAATAAAATATATATCCGTGGGTTCATGCTCATTTAAATAAATGACTGAATTAATAATTAAACTGGGGAGAAGAAAAATCTCTTTCTTTCAGAAGAATTTCAGTTAAAAAATATAAAAGGAATGAGGAAATAGAAAACCATCATTAAAACACCACTATAATAATCACCACAGGCAAGATCCACCAAGCAATGCTACCATTAATGGGTGAAAGTTTAAGGAGAAATAGAATATTTTCATGCTTCAAAGTATATAATGCTCCAAGTTTATGAATTACTGTGGTAGTTTTAACATATGCCACAAATTCTTTGATACTTCTTACTTCAGAATGTGAAGCTTAATTCTCCTCCCCATGTGTGGTCTTGACTTTGTATCTTGCTTCTAATAAATAGAGTATGGAAATGGAAAAATAGTAAACATCGCCAGTAATAAGATATATTGATATCATGTACCCCCTGACATGATGTTATTGATGTTATGTGAAAAGTGCATCATCTCTGTGATATTTTTCACAAAATCAAAACCTCTGCCTTATCATGAGAAAACATCAAACCAACACAAATTGAGTGATACATAACCAGTATTCTGTAAAACTGTCAAAAGTCATGAAAGATGAGGAAAGTCTGAGAAACTCCCCAAAACTGGAGGAGACTAAGAAAATTTGACAACGAAGTAATGTAGGATCCTGGATTGACTTTTGGAACAGAAAAAAGACATTCATGAAAAAACTGATGAAATCCAAATAAAGTTTTTAGTCTATTTAACAGTATTGTAACTTTGTTAATTTCTTAGTTTAGATACATGTACTATGGCTACATAAGATGTTATCACTGGGCAGCTGGGAGAAGGGCATATGCAACTCTGAACAATGTTTACAACCCTTCTATAAGTCTGAAATTATCTTGGAAACAAAAGTAAAACTAAACAAACTCAAGGAATCCAGATCAGCTGAGAAGCAGCATGGCATTAGTGTTCCCAGATTGCAATCCCAGCTTTGCCATTTACTGGCTGCATTACCTCCTCCACTAGAATGTAAACTCCAGGAAAACAGAGAACATGTTTGTTTTGCTTACCACTGTATCGCTTAGTGTCTACCAATGTCTAGCATATAGTAGGTTCTCAACAAATGTTTTCCTATGGGGAAAAAAATCAAAAAGCATTGAAGTATGAGACGGAAAACCTGGAGTACAGGTCACAATCAATACCTCATATGTCACCAAAATATCATTTAACCTTTTGTTTTCAATCTCCATCAATTGAAGCCATTGGGTAAATTAGCCACCCTTATTTTATTTCATTTTATTTTCAGAATTCTTCTGATTTTAGCAATATAGAGAGCAAAATCAAATCAGGAAGATCCAATTAAAGAGCTTATTACTTGTTAATCAGAGAACACAAATTCTTTTTGTTTTGATCATATAGTTTCTACTCTACAGGAAATCAATAGCTATGCTTATTGTCAGGAAAAACTCAACAATTTTGAATTTTTTTCCAGGATAAAGGGAAATATGAACTATAAAGTATATAGTTTAATTCATTTGTAGGTGGCTTTGTTGTTTCATTATTACCTAGATCTATGATTATATTTAGAATTAACTACACAATGTTAAACAATCTACTCTGAAATACTCATAAAATTAGAAAATTGATCTATTGAATAATATTTTTTACTTTTCATCTGGTATCCAAATACAGATTTTTTTTTTTTTACCTGAAAAATTTTATTACGTAAAGTCCGAAAACAGGGTCATGGCCAGCAACAATGGAAGGATAGAGATGACAGTGCAGAAGACTGAGAGACCAAAGTGAGTTCCTTATAGCTTTTTAAAAGGTAAATAATAGCTAAGTAGCAATAGTAATCATAGAAACCATGTCCAAGACAAAGTTCAGTAAAAGAAGGAATTTCCTCTACTCAAGAAGAAAACAATTCCCATGCACTAGAAGCCTATGAAATTGTACCTTTTGTATGAATACTGACAAAAATATTAAAATGCAATTCATTCACACTATAAAATTAGTGATAGTTAAGCAATCTCCACACAGTTTTTCATAAAGTTTGTACTAGTTTGCAGTCTCACCAACCTTTTTCTCTGCATCCATGCCAGCATCTGTTGTTTTTTGACTTCTTAATAATGTCCATTCTGACAGGGGTAAGGTGGTATCTCATTGTGTTTTTAATTTGCATTTGCCTCATGACTCGTGCTGTTGAATGTTTTTTCATATGCTTTTTGGCCATTTATCTATCTTCTTTTGACAAATTCTCTTCATATCTTTTGCCCTCTTTTTGATGGGGTTGTTTGTTATTTTCTTGCTGTTTTGTTTGAGTTCACAGACAATTCACAATTGCAAAGGTGTGGAATCAGCCTAAGTGCCCATCAATTCATGAATGAAGAAAATGTGTGTGTACTACTCATCCATAAAAAGAAATGAAATAATGTCATTTGCAGCAATTTGGATGGAATTGGAGACCATTATTCTAAGTCAAGTGTCTCAGGAATGGAAAAACAAACACCATATGTTCTCACTAATAAGTGGGTGCTAAACGATGGGTACACATAGCACAAACAGATGCGAAGGACACTGGAGACTAACAAGAGGGGAAGAAGGAGAGGACTGAGAGATAAAAACTTATCTATCGAGTACAATAAACACTGTCCCGGTGGCAAGCACACTGATTTTGGCATTATACAGTGTACCCGTATAACAAAAACATTTGTACCACCTTAATGTTTTGAAATTAAAATAAAATAAAATAAAATTAGTGATATTTATATAATCCTGGAAAACTTGAGTGTCAAAGGTGGAGAAGAGGCCAATAAAAAATAGTTCAAGTTACTCAACATCGTTTTTTTTAGTCAGACTCACTGTTGTTACACAAAAGAGCATCATTTTTAGAGATGTATGTAAAGCAAAAACATTTTGTTCCTAGAGCCCAGTTGGCACAAGTAGTGCTAGGCACACATGATCAGCAATCAGCTGGGGTTTGCCAAATTGACTGGAAGAACACTGACAAAACATTTCAGATGTTATTCTTCTCCTGATCTACACAAATTCCTAGCTGGTGTGTGGTTATTGTAGACCTAAAATTTTAGAGATGCAAGACACCATAGAGACTATCTAGGCCAAATGGCTTGTTGTACAAATGGAGAAATTAAGTTACTTATTCAAAATCACATACATAGTAAAATGCAGCATCAGGACTAAAAATCAATACCTTCTGATTCATCAGCATGTGGTGTGCATATACATTCCAGCCTAAACATGCATGAGAACACTATAAAAATCTTAAATTTGATTTTCTTTGCAACCTGTGGGGTTAGCCACATTATTCTAGATAATGTATATGTATATGAGACAAATATATGGTGGGTAATAAACATTAAAGTCAGAAGTGCTAATTGGAATTCCTTCTATGAACAAGTGAAATGTGGCTGCATTTGCCTTCCGGATTAATGCTGGAAAATGAAAATACAGACCATTGCAGAGAGAGTATTATTTTGTTTCCTGACTGGAACTTCTCTTCCAGAAATATGGTTCATATTTTCCAACAGGTATGAAGTTTTCTGAGGCATATTTAGCATTTCCCACAATGCAGCATCAGAACAATTCAGAGAACGGGGGTTGGAGGGAGAGAGAGAACAGGAATTTTACAGCATTTTTATATTAAAATTAAAAAACATTCATCATCTGGATTTTATAGATGAGCAAACTACTAAAATAAATTTACCTCGGGTGAACATTCTTATTTCGCAGATTGAGTAGTTTTTAAAATCTAATAAATTCAGCTGATGTGATACCCTCATAAATTATTTTAGAGGAAGTCATTTTTATGCCCAAAGTCAAATTATGCATTACACATATAATTACATATGAATAAAAACCTGCCTCAAACTTTCCTTCTCAAAAAATGTGCCTTTAGTTTATATGTGAATCTGAGGAACATAATATGCACAGAGTCAAATAATAGATTTAACTAAAATTTTTTCTTGGAAAATACAGCTTTCATTAAAAAGCTGTATTTTGCATTTTTTACTAAAAAAATTATATTAAATATATAACATATTAGATTTGTAAACATAGCTAGATCACTGCCTATAGGGAAATTTATAGCATGAAATTCCTATAAAAGAAAAGAAAAGAAAAAAGGTTTCAAATCAATTATCTAAGTTTCTATTTGAAGAAACTAGGAAAAGACAAGCAAATCAACCAAAAAAAGTAGAAGCAAGGAATAATAAAATAAAAGGAGAAATCAACAAGATAAACAACAAACAATAGGAAAAAATCAATTAAACTAGAAGTTTTTTCATTGTGAAGTAAAAAAAAAATTGATAAACCCCTAGCAAGATAAACCCCTTGATCAACAATGAGAAAGAAAACATGATTCACCAATATCGGAAATAAGAGGTTATATCACTAGAAATCATATATTATAAAGGAATAAAATGAAATATTATTAACCACTTTATGCCAATAAATTTAATTCATGTGAAATGGAAACTTTTTTAAACACACAATTCCAAAATAGACACAAAAAGAACAAACAATCTGTATAACCCAAAGTTTATACAAGAACTTGAATTTGTTATTAAAATCATCGCACAAAATAACCTCAGTCCCAGATGGTTTCAGCTGTGAATTTTTTCAGATATTTAAAAGAAAAATACGATTCTTAGTTTCTTACTGATGTCCAAAAATATTACAATGAAAGAAAATCAGAGACTAATACCTTCATAAACATAGATGTAAAAGTCTTGAACAAAATACTAGCAAACTGAATAAAGAAATATATAAAAAGAATGCTATATCATGACCAAGTGGGGTTTCTTTCAGGAATACAAGGTTAGTTTTAACATTCAAAATCAATCACTGTAGTTCACAACATTAGAAGAGCAATGGAGAAAAATCACATAATCACCTCAATAGATGCAGAGAGGCATTTGACAAAATCCAAAATCTATTCATAAATAAAATTCTCAGCAAACTAAGAATAGAAAAGATCTTCAATTTAAGAAAGCCTATTTATAAAAAAATCTATACTTAAATAAATTTATATTTTGTGTAATAAGGCAAGAAAATAAATAAAAGACATGGAGACTAGAAATAGAGATGTAAAGTTGTCATTATTCACAAACAACATGGTTATTTATGAAGAAAATCCTATGGCATCTAAAAAACTACTACTGAAATTAATAAGTAAGCTTAGCAAAGTCTCAGACACAAGATGCATGAGTGCGCACGCGTGCGTGTGTGTGTGTGTGTGTGTGTGTGTGTGTGTGTATACTACACAGTAGTAGCAATTAGAAAATAAAAAATGTTTAGGAATAAAATGTTAAAAAGACACAGAACTCCACTTAAAAAAAGTACTAAAAATAGCTGATGAAAATTTCAAAAGACCTAAATAAGTATACCAAGTTCTGGGATTGGAAGACCCAGTCTGGATAAGATATCAACAATTCTCCAAATTGATCTACAGATTCAGTGTAATCCCAATCCAAATATTCGCAGGGTTTTTTTTTTTTTTGGTAGTAATTGATGAATTGATTCTAAAAGTTATGCAGAAATTCAAAAAAATATATATATATATAGCCAGAACAAACCTGAAGAGAAATACAAAATTGGAGATCTCATACTACCTGGTTTTAAGACCTAATATGAAGCGACATAGTCAAGGTGAATAGATTAATGAAACAGAAGAGAGAAAGTCATGAAACAAACTACCACATACACGGTCAGTTCATTTTCAACAAAGGCACCAAGACAACACAAGGGAGAATAGAAATTCTTTTCAACAATTGCGGCCAAAACCTGGATGCCCATATATAAAAAAGGAAATTTTAATCCCTATCTCATGCAATATACAGAAATTATTTCAAGGTGGATCAAGGACTTAAATGCAAAGCTAATACCACAAAAGTAAGTAGAAGAAAACAAAACTTGTTCAACCTTGAGGAAGGCAAAATTTTCTTAAAGAGGACACAAAAAGCACTGACTATGAAAGAAACAATTGATCAACTGGGCTTTAACAAATTAGAAACTGTTACTCACAAAAAACATGATTAATAAAGTTAAACAGCAAGCTGCACACTGGGAGACAGGATCCGTAATGCATGCATTTGACAAAGGAACTGTATCCAGAATGTATAAAGATCAATTACACCTCGATAATAAGACAGACAACTCAAATAAAGAATGTGCAAAAGACTTGAAAATAAAACATTCTAACGGAAGGTATAAGAATGGTCAATATGAACATGATGGGATGGTGAACCGGAAGCCTTGGGGCCACATGTGCTCTTCTCTATTCTTGAATGTGGCCTTTTGACTGAATCCAAATTTTACAGAACAAATCCTTTTAATAATTTAATGATTAAAATTAAAAAGGCCTACATCACCAACTACTGGTAAGGATAAAGAGCAAGTGAAATTCTTATACATTCTTGGTAAGAGTATTCATACCAAAATTTTGGAAAACTTTTGGCACTTTCTCATAAAGTTAAAGATACACCTATCATATAGTCAGTGGTTCCATTCTAGATATTTACTTAATAGAAATGAAAGCGTATGTCTGAAAAATGCTTGATAAAAGAAAGTTCATAGAAGCTTATTTGTAATAGCCCGAACTGGAAATAACCCAAATAAAACATCACTCAAAAATAACTATCAACAAGCTGATACATGCAACAACATCAGTGAACCTTGAAAATACTATAATGAGCAAAAGAGCCAGGCACAAAAGAGTCTTTTATAAACATCAAGAACTGATAATGGTAATCTTTGATGATCAAAATTAGAACAGTGATTGTCAATGGTGGGTGGGAAATTACAATAAGAGTTCACAAAACAACTTTCTAAGGTGATGTAAATGTTCCATAACTTGATTGGCATGTTGGTTATACAGGTGTGCACACTTTTCAAAATCCATTGAACTATACATTTAGGATCTATGTATTTCACTGCATATATATTTTACCCCAACAATAAAAATACAGTTCCTAATGTACCCTTCAGCCACTGCAAATAAAAATTGAAACTATAGGTATATTGGAGAATTTGGGATCTTTTTTATGAATGTCTTGTCATAGGTTGTCAAATTTGTGTCTTGGAAAATATTGTTTTTAATAAAAGACTAACATTTTACTATTTTTATTTCTTATTTATAGCATTTACATTAGTGTATTAATGTTTTTAAAACAAAGTATTATTATTACATGTCAAATATCCAAGGCTGCTTTCTTTCTCCACACTTCATGGAAAGAGCCTGACCAATGTGTGATATTTTGGCTTATATAATGGAGTTTTCCCCAAAGAATTATTCAAAAGGTATGTGGAAAAGATTGTTTAAAAGCAGATCAAGATGTGATAGGTCAAATAATAACGTAATTTAAAAGCTAGAATAAAACATCAGATATTAAATTTGTTCTACAAATAGTTAATATTGCTGGAATTTTCTCCAAAGTAAACAATTACAAAAATATTGTTAATATAAAAACAACTGGAGATTTTGTTTAGCTAGTGAGTATTTCTTATTCTTCATTCTAAAGCAACTTGAAAACACGTATTTTTTCAACTCAAGGGTCCTTTCCTGGCTACTTGCTGTGCATAAAAGAAATTAAATACTAGTTGTTTACTTACAATGGGAAATAAACTCCAGATGGTTCTATTCATAGCAACTTGAAAGCAGGTAAAGAGAGTAGAGCTATCACAATTTATGATGGTTATTTATTCTAGTTGATATTTTTTAAACTTTCATATTGTTATAGAATATTTGTAAAACAATAAAGCCTAAAAAGTTTAAGACTACATTACAGTTCTTTGTTTTGAATCCAAATCAATCTCCTTAAGTTTGAGAGAATTACTGCCTTTACAAATTAGAAAAGAGAGAATTATTGAGTTGTCTCCCTAAAATTTCCCAGCTGCCTTTAATTTGGGAAAGATAAATGCAGGTTAGAAAGGCCATGGAAGCTGCCAAACAGAAGCATTAGCAGGAAGCCAAGCTGAGTGGGAGGAGAGAGACTGAATAATCCATTTACAGATTAAACTCTTATGAAGTTCAGGAAGTTTTTCTAAGAAAATGTCACAGAAAGTTCATAATAACCTCTTTAAATTTCATAGCTTCGAAATATCAACAGTAGCTGTTCACACTTCATATACCTGAAAACTATACCTCTTTAAAGGAGAGCTCTCTTTTTAATAGTTTTCATGTAAATTAAAAGGAAACAGTAACGATAAGGGAAGACACTTGGGTGAAATTAGGATACAAGAGCTTTTGGGCAAATTCCCACAGTGGCATGTCTCTATTCTAGAGTTGATAACCACATATGCCACTAAGAAAATGACCAATCATTGGAGGGTAAACCTGCATCTGCCTATCTCTCACTAACACACTGAATATTAAATAATAAAAGAAAGAAAAAAATCATGCCGTCTTAAAAAATAACTTAAACAAGCAAATGTTACTCATTTAATAAACATTAAACATGGAGGAGAAGTCCAAGATGGCTGACTAACGACATCACTTGTTGGACCCTCCCAGCGGGAAGGCAGGATGTTGAACAGTGAGAGGAGAAGAGTTGCAGCTCAGGTGTGGATCAGAGAGAGAGAGGTCAGAGACAGCCAGGGGCCCTATGGAGAAAACTGCAAAGCTGAGAAGGAAAAAGACAAAGAGGAGAAGATATCGGGGAGGATCAAACCCAGAGAGGCTCCGAGTTAGGGAAAAAGGATAAGGGAGGATTCCCCTCTGCCTCATAAGTGCCCTCAGTGAACAGCGAGACACTAAGTTTACTGAAGGCTTTTCCACCCTCAACCAGGCCAGGCACAGCAGCAAATTGGAACTAACTGATCAGCGCTCTTGTGCACAGATGGAAGTAAAACTCAATGGAAATCAAGCAGGTGGGAGGGGGCAGGAGGGGATGGGTGAAAACATACCTAACGAGTACAATGCACACCATCTGGGTGATGGATATACTTATAACTTTGTCTCAAGCAGTAGAAAAGCAATCCATGTAACCAAAACATTTGTACCCTGGTAATATTTAAAATTAAAAAAAAAAAACATTATTAAACACTTCCTGTGTCCAGGAAGTGGACATATACGCTCTAATTTTTAACAATCCTACTGCTGAAGTACTGCCAACTTTAGTTTATAGATGGGGAGGCACAGAAATATTGCAATTATTTTTCAGCCTGTCTACATGGGTTATGGAGTGTATGGACAGTATTTACTTGACATTGTAGCCTCAAGGGATTATGACTAGTCCATATTAAACTTAAGAAATACGTCTTGAATACATGGAGGAAATGAATAAATGAGGTACAGTTGGGATGATCTTGAAAAATGCATAGAATTAGAATAAAGGGAAGCAGGCGAGTGAAGGCAGAAAATACCAGAGGGGAAATCCAGTATATGAAACTGCACATTACCAAAAAGAGATAGGCCTGTAAGTATCGATGATAACCGTCATTTGAAGGGCTATTATGAAAAAACAATCCAGTTTCCTTTGTTCATTGCTTGTTTTTATACCTAATTCAACCCACAAATCCAATACTGATGACATGAAATACCCAACTCCAGTAAATTACTTTGTCAGAGAATAAGAAAAATATAGACTGTGACTGGTATAAAACTTTTATACTCTGTTCAGGATTGATATGCTTCTGCATTCCTTATATTCATCTTCACACCAAGTCACTTGAATCAGCAATGATTAAACATTTCTGAATTTAGTTTTGATATGCTCTTAATTTGTTTTGACGTGATGTAAAAATGCTAGCTCTCTAGAATCTGAGAACAATCACTCTTAGAATGTATATGCTAGAATTTAATTTAATTCTGCATTGTATGTGGTAGTGAAGGAACTCAAATTCAGTTTATGTTTCACAAACAACTGTCCACAAGATGTTATGATAAGCAGACATTGACTCTGTCATCATCGCAAACTATTCATATCTGTAAGGTTCATAGTTTAGTATATATTTTCCTTTTCTGATTACATAAATGTATAAGATTTATAGAAATATTTCCTTCTGAATTACCAAGATTGAAAATTGAGTATAGATATATTTTTTTAAATTGACATTCACTGATAACATTTTAATCTGTCTTTTTATGTACATTAGATGTATGTAAGAAATGTTTTTTTAATTTGCGGTACATTAAATTTAAGTTGGTAAATGATTATCACTCTTCAAGTCAAGAGCATCCACATACTATTTTCTTGACCGAACTCTTTTTCAGGTCTCCCTCTGAAACAGTCTCACTTTTAAATATATATTACTGTCCTACAAAATATAGTGTATGATAGTTTTTAGAGTCAAAAATGATGTTTTATAATGCTCCTAATGTAAATTATTCACCTCCTAGGCAGCTATTGGATACAGTAAAACACTACGGTGCATTACATCTAGTAGGGCACCATAGGTCACTACATGGAATATCATTTAGAGTTACAAGGGACTTTAACTTATGAAATTTGATGAGAATAAAATGACAAAAACGTGAAAATATTCTTTCTCAATCAGCTATTGGTGGCTTTCAACCTGTGAAAAATAGAAATTATAACGTGTTCATTTAGGAAGACACATTTACCTAATCATTTGGGCTCTCTGAAGAATTGCTTTATGACTCACAAGTTCCAATTTAGTGAAAATATTACTGTGAGTTCCCTGGAGGAATTCCTCCCTTGGGCATTAAGACCTCCAAATCCATTGAGTCCAAGCTTGAAGGGATGGGAAACAATAATTCTTTAGGTAGGTTATGTGGTATAATAGTGAAAGAGGCCACTCTTAGCTTTATCCTTTTGTTCCCAGTCCTGTACATGCTGAAGATAGGAGAGACAACAATATCTATTAGCCCCCTCTACCCATTGTTTCCCAACCTATGCATTCCAGCTGTAAAGGAGACACCACCACATATTGGCCAATAATTTTAGCATATACTGCATCCTGTCAGACAGAGCACTTTAATCTCTTAAGATGTTGTCACCCAGATGACCCAGATGGGCCATAATTGACCCTTTAAAAGGCCATTTCATTTCATTTTAGCAAACCATATATCTCTGGGTGACAGAGACATGGTAAAACCAGTAAATTCTGCAAGCATGAATCCAGTGTCTTCCTTCCTTCTCTGTAAAATTAGTTTCTTAGATGAGGGCAATGTAATATGTGATACTATAGTGATGAGTAAGGTTTTCTGTAGGTTTATGAATGATTATGTGGACAGAAATACTATAAAGAGAGAAGAAAAATCCATATGCATATTAAATATCTATATTCATGAGAACAAATGTCTGCCCACTCTGTAATGGAAGGGATCCAATATAATCAACCAGCCACCAGATGGCCAGCTGGTTTTCCTGCGGAATGTTATCATCTGAGGCTTATTATTGGCCTACTCTGTTGGTAGATTAAATACCCAGCAGTGGTGGTAGCCAAGCCAGCCTTGCTGAGGAAAAATCTCTGTTGTTAAGTCCACCAATAAGCTTCGCCCATACTGTCATACTCACTTTGTAAATGAACCCATTGAGCAAGCACGAGGAAGGCTAGCAAAAGAAGCTGACTGGTATCCACAGCAGGAATCCCCTCATCCACTTGATCACCAATAGCCACCTCTGCAGTGGATGCCACCTGGAGCATACTTACATAGGGCATATCTATGCACATACATCTCCCCCACAACTCCTTATCACTTCTAATATTATTCTTTCCAGGTCTCTTTCCTGTTGATCAAACTTTTTAGCTGCTACCCATGAACCTTTGTAGGGCTACACTACCAGCCATCTCCCATTCCACAAAACATGGGTAACCAGATGTACCACCTGAAATTCTTCCCTCTGAGAGAATTCTCTTTATCAGTGTCTCCCATGGCCATCCCAAGTGGAGGTGTAATACAGTAGCCATGGTGAATGCAGACCTTTCTCTCAACAAGATTATGCATTGACACTATGGTGTATACACCTTCTGTAAACCAGTTCAGTTTTTTTTGTTTGTTTGTTTCATTTAGGTGGTCATAGGGAACTCTTCATGAAGCCACAATTGTTAATTGAGGAGTAAGTGGAAAGGCCGAAGGAGCATATACCATGGGAATCTGAATTACTTACCTCGGGCAGTTTCCTTGTAATTTCTAGACCTACTGGGACATTCTCATATATATACCATTTCCACTTTACAATGGAACAATGCTGTGCATGGTCAACTTTGTGATTGTGTGGATCTAATAACACGCAGTTTATTGTAGGCATTCTGAGTAACATAATCATTTAATCATGATTGGAGTTCAGTTTCTACTGTGACCCAACAGAAGATCAAGAGAACACTTGCCGGCAGAAAATAGCAAGGGCTTATGCCAATACCCTAGGTATCTGCATTTTTATTCTTTACTAGGGCTTGTCAGAGGCTCCATACAGCAGCTCATTGGTATAGGCCACTTTTTAGTCCAGGATACAGTTAACATATCTAGAAATTCTCAGAGCTTTAAGCTAACACCTTAAATCCTGAATTCCAGGCAAGAATATAAATTTGGGTGTTATAATCTTTTACTTCATCCATTTTAGTCTAATACCCTTAAAATATACTCTTATACATGCTCTCTTGACTATCGATAAAAATTGGCAAGAGAAAAAAAAATTAGCAAGATCCTGTAACTCTTCCGGTGTACAAACTAAGTCATACCAGATGACACCTTATTCCTCCTCACCAGTATCCTTACTTTAGCATAAGATCTAGCAGAAAATCACATTCAATTGACAATATAGTTCTGCGAACCTTAAGCAGGCTCTAGACTTAATTCTCAGCACAGGTGCATTGCATATGCAAGAGAAAAGGAATTTCTTTAGAGTTGTCAGAAAGGCTTTCTGAATTTCTATCTGGGTCTTGAGTTGGACATTCAAGGCTTTCAGTTTATCCCTTTCTCTATAAACCCTCTCTAGTATAAGAAATACCCATCCTATTCCACAATCTTTTTCAAAAAGTGACGTCAAAGTGAATAATTGCCTCAGCCACTGGATCTTCCTATGCTTTATCCCCCATCTGCACCCCATTCTATGCCACCATTAGTGTTAATTTGAGTAATCATGATGCCACCACATGCTGTGTATTACTGGTGTCCCATTTCCCCCTGGCAAGGAGGTTATCCTTATGTTCTTCAAATATGTGAGCAACCTAAGCCTAGGATTCCATTTTAAGGTCAGTTTTCTGGAACCACTCCTGGTACCAATTACTGCTTTGGTTAGGGTCCAGCAGACACCTGTTGGCACATTCAAACTTTTTATTTTGAGAAGTATTTAGTAAAAGACTGTTTACAAAGGAGAGAACACCAAGGAAATAACAAGAAAAAATGAACTTCTTTAAACCTACCTATAAAAAAAAGCCATTGCCACCTGTAAGCTGAAGGATAAAAGGAAAAGAATCGGGTGGGCCCCATGGCACACACTTGTAATCCTAGCACTTTGGGAGGCCGAGGCAGGAGGATCCCTTGAGGCCATGAGTTCAAGACCAGCCTGAGCAAAAGTGAAACCCCATCTCTACGAAAAATAGAAAAATGAGCCAGGCTATGTTGGCACATGCCTTTAGTTTCAGCTACTTGGGAGGCTGAGGCAGGAGGATTGCTTGAGTCCAGGAATGTGAGGTTGCAGTGGCTTCGATGATGCCACTGCACTTTATCCCAGGCAACAGAGCAAGACCCAGTATGCATTAAAAAAAAAAAATGATTCCCAGAATAAAAAGAGAGTTGTAGTATAGAAGGGGTGACCACCCAACAAGAGCTGTAATCTTAGGTAATGCAGCCACTGACAACGGACCAATAAGCAGATGGGAGAAGCCAGGGGAATAAATATCCCAACCTCTGTCTTTCTTTTTCAGACTTCAAATTTCCTGTCCATTCCCCTCAGTTGTACTCCAGCATCTTCCATTCCTATGAGCAAATGCTACAGTCAGCTGTTCACCCCTGGGTCAATAGGGGGATTATTAAAGCACTTTATTTTCCCCTTCTGGCTACTTCCCTCTCACTGCCTTGGAGACGGGTGTAGTCACAGTTTGCTTGACCAAGATTTTTCTTCCTACAGCATTTCACCATTGTCCCACAAGGAGTTTTTCTCCCATAGGGTAAGATTTCCACTGTTTACCCTGTTTTCCAGCATGAAATGCAGATTTTTGTTTGTTTAAAAATAGTTTTGGTTGCTTTTGGGGGGACTATGAGAAGAATGGAAGGTGAAAGTAGACAGTAAGCAGCAAAGATTCAAATCTCTATAATATAAATTCTTTTATCCTACTTATGAAGATTTTCAAGAAAGAGAATTCTATGTTTCCTCCCATCTATATGCTGATTAATGTCCTATGACTACATTTTATCTAAAATAAGTAACTTGAAAGTTAAGCCTAGTCCTTATTTGACTATTAGATTTTAACTATAATACACTTGAACTTTTTAAAAAATTTAATTGAAAATATGTAAAAATAAAATGTTCTCTTTAAAATATTAATGTCAGTAACAAAATTGCATTTCAATTTTGCACTAATTGCCTAGCAATAAAATGTTTACATAGGGATGTTTTCTCTTTATACAACTTATAATACTATGAAAAACAAAACAAAATCAATAAAAAGATAAAATTCCATTTCCATAGTGTATGATCACTGTATTACCCTATGAGCAGTAGACAAAAATGTTGATCATCAAACAAATACTCCTGGATCTTCTAAGGACAAGGCCTCTTGGATTCTATAATCTTAAGTGTTGTGTCTGAGTGATATTTCTTTCTGATCATATCTATTTCACCATCATCAAGTATAAATGATGCCAGCGCTGGAATCTGAGAAAAATAGTTCTTAGCCAGGATATGTTTGTGCTTGATCTTGTGAATAAATGAGCGTCTATATCCCTGCAAAGAAAAAAAAAACTCAAATTCTATTAAATATCACAGATATATTTTGCCAGGTAAAAACGTTGGCATGCTTGTCAGTTCTTTCAGCCCAGCATATATATATATTTTTTCTCACTTTGTCCGTCATCGTTCAGGGCTCAGCTCCTATGACACTTTAACCAGGAAGTTTTTCTCAATTCTCCCTCTGACCTATGTTCAAACCACTGCTAGTTATTAGCTCAATACTCATTCTCTCTTCCATTTGTATTTAGAGGTCTGATTTTGTATAGGGTGTGATGTGCCCAACTTTCCTAGTCTTCATCCTAACTAGAGGAGGCCATGTGATATGATAAGCTTCTGATATGTATATATATGTCATTGCATAAAGCTTACAGAAAAGCTTTTTAAAGGGATTTTTAAGAGTGGGATGACTCACCTATCCTAGCCTTTTGCCAAACCTGAAATATAGATATAATGCAGGAGGTGATGTAGCTATCATATAACTAGAGTCCACAAACACGAGCGTGAAAGCCAACGGTTAAATAAAGCTGAGTAAAAGGTTAGAGGGCCTGAGTTCTTGAAAGCACTGTGCAGATGCCACACTAGCCCCAGAATGCCAACCTCTAGACTTCGTTTTCCATGAGAAAACTAAATCCACATTTGATTAAATCATTATAAATTGTCTGCTATTTGCACCTGAAACAATGAAGAATAATATTCATAACATATTTACTTGTTTCTCTCCAAGCATTTGGCACATTCAAAAGTAAATTCTGGTTAAGTTACTAAGTGCCATCTATTCTCTTTATTACTCTTCATTGGCCCTCTTTGCAATCAAATTACAAATACTACCTGTACTTTCTCCTTTTTAAAATTTATCTTCTGAGAGTGAGATATTCCCTCACTAAAGATGTCTTCATAGGGTCAAATCTAAGGTAAAAGAAAGTTCTGGGAAAAACGAGCCAAAGGATTTGTTATTTTTTCAGAAAGTATTATGTAGGAGTATCTTAGTTTCCTCTCTACAAATTTAAAATATTCACCCTTTACACTCATCTAATTGTTCCATCATTTCTTAGCTCATATTTCATTAAAAAAAACTAACACACTTCTGAGGTACATAACTTTATAGGTTTTCAAAGTACCTTTACAGAACTAAAAATTATTAAAGATAAGCATATTATGGTTCATACATTCAAAGGAATAATAAGTAACTCTTTAAGAATAATATAATATGGAAAATATCCAATATCTATTGTTAGGTAAAGCAAACAAACCAAGTTTCAGAGTAATTTAACATAAAATCAATGCTACAAAAAACTATACATTACTTATATACATATAGAAAGCTTCCAGAAGGATTTCAATAAATTATACATAAGAAATAGTAGTTATCCCTGCAATGTGGAAATAAGGATGGGTGGATATCAGAAGACTTTTATTTTCTACATTACACCCTTTTATTCTTTCAGATTTTTTAAACCAACAATGTCTTGCTTTTATTACAATTAGAAATAAAATGTACCCAAAACTTTTAAAGTGCTTTCATATATATAGTTACTATCTAAGTTGATTCATGCCAAAAACTATGCTGAGCGCTTTAAATAATGATCTGTTTAGTCCTCAAAACTTCACTATGATGAGATATTATTACCTCATTTTTATATAATGGGAAAACTAGGGTATTGAGACATTAGCACACTTTTCCAGTTTCTCCCAGGTCATAAATGATAGAGCCAGAATTCAAAGCCAGGGCTGCTTTTATCCCTCTTTACTGATTCCACATTTTTAGCTAATCTTTCTAAAACTTTATAAACCAAGGAGGGCAGGTCTTAATGTCCTGTAAGTTGTTAGTGACAGAGATGGGAAAGAACTGGATCAGTACTGTCATTTTAAGTCCATGATTGTTCCTACTTTGGCCAACGTGCACACAAATGAGAGATCAATCTGTCTCAGGGTTCACAAAAGCCTTTTTCCATGTGTTTCCTATAACCTGGGTCATAATTGCAGGGAGTCAAGATTATTTTAACTTTTGAATATTTTTTACTCCCTGAGAAAGCAAACATCTCTGTAAATTAAGGAAACTCTGAAAATGCTTTAACTTGCTGCAAGATTTGCAAGACATAAATTATTCCTTACACTGAATATTAATATCTAAAAGATTACATCAGCCCAAAACCATAAAAAAGCAAATGTTTTTTGAGTTTGTCTGGTTGTGAACCTTAGCTCTATTTACAGAAATTTGATAAGACTGGCATCCTGAAATTAGAAATGCATGTGAATAGAACATTTAATTTGATACTGCAGAAATTTGATTAAATACACAAAGGGAGTTGTGTGGATTAATTGAAGCAGCACTGGAATATCAGCTTTGGGAATGAACTTCAATCTCATTGTGGGCCCTAGATGAAATGATATTGCTTGTATTGGCTATGCTTCCGGTGATTAAATATTTATGAGGCAGCTTAGTTTACTAAATATAACATTTAACACAGCTTCAATTTTTTGCTGACCTTTCTTTCAATCCCTAGAGTGAAATTTTTCTTAGCCTGGCTTCTTAAAACTGAAAAATTACTTAAAAAACTAAAAATTTAATCTCTCCTCTTTACATCATCTCCCCTCCCCACCCCGAAAAAAGGAAACAGGGAATAGCACTATTCAAAATGACTATGATACTTGACGTCATTTCTTTATTTTTCTCTTAGCAGACATCTTGCGTGAAATTAAAGGTGCAGCAGGCAGCAGAGAATCAGTATCAGTTCTTGGGATCGTGGGCTCAGTGTAAACGGAGCTTTCTAGGAACTCCTCAGGGGTCCCTCAATTCTGTTCATCAAAATGTTTTACAGATTGCATCTTGTAAATTACCGAAATTACAGTAAATGACATTTAATTTTTGCAGTGCTTTCTCCACTCTTGGTTAGTTGGAAGCAAATGAAAAATGGAGCCTCAGAACTATACTCCATCAGTATGATTGCTATTGAGTGCACAAATTATGAACAAAATTTATTTGATAATTGAGTCCGCTTTTAGGCAGACTTGTGATGATTAATCAAAGGAGGACAGATTCTGGGTGCTGTAATACGTGGTAGTAATATTCATTTATTCTTTCAACAAATACTTATTATATTAAGCCCCTAATCTGTGACAGAGACTATTGGAGGTATTAGAGACATAGATGCAAATAAGGTAAACAAAATCCCTGCCTTCATGGAATTTACTGTGGAATATGATTGAATTTGCTATTAGGAGGGACTGGTAGCATATTTAGGATTTGTAATATGTTCAAACCTCTTATATTGACCTTTTACATGCTTACTTTAGCTGCCTTTTAATTTTAATCTCTGCTATCTATACCATCCACATATTTTGTTACTGTTAATATATGAGTTCTATATCTTCATCTGATGGAAGTATGTATTATGGCAGCCAAGTTATCTCTAATAACGCCAATGATTAAAAGAACTTCTAAATAAAGTTCAACTTTCTTACCTCTTCAATACTCGTTAGCTTGAGATGAGCAGCCCCTTCATCTTTGGTAAGAAGAATGCAGTTCCAGGGGGACCACTCCAAGGACTTATCCCACCTGACCATGACCAGATCATTGAGATTGTCCCAGGCACTGAGTACTGACTGGGATGCCCAGATGTTTTCTGTCAGGTACTGAATATCTTGTAGCTGCATGTCAAAATAAGTTTAAGAAATAATGTTGTTTTCTTATAAACATAAATTTTTTAAGATTATTAAATTATTTGAGGAAATAAATTATATTGTGCATATTTTTTAACAGTAAAACATTATTTATGAGGTTTCAGTGGTACATAGTCCCCTATTTTTCACCAAACTTCTGTTCATTCTGCCTATACTATATTATCAGTCTCACAGTCGTGACCCCATCTTTAATTGAGTAAGCTGTAGAGATTTCTTCCAGTATGCTAATTTTACCTTAATAATACCTTAATAAATATATGGTATTTAAATAATTTTCAAAAATTCATTAATAACTATCATCTTATTTTCAGGGCCATTATAGGGATCTTTTAAAGGTTTTTACTGCCATTTTACAAATGAAGAAGCTGAGATTTAATAAAGATTAAGTAATTAACTCAGTGTTAATTAAAATATTTTGTTGTTTTAATTAAAAAGGGGGAAATGAAATAACTGTTTAAAACTTTTTAAAATTTAAACTATATTAGCTAAAACTCACAGAATGACTTTTCATGAGATCTTCAAGTATAAATTTAGAATTGTCAGAGAGGGGTAATCTTCACAAAGTATAAGCATAGAAAAAAGAACCACTGTTGTGAAAGGTTTGTGTGAGAGAGCAGAAGTCTTTTCTATAAAACCAGTGGAAAAAAATCTAAACAATTTACTATAGTAAAAACAAACAAACAAACAAACAAAAAAATCTTGTCACCATCAGCTACTATACTGTTTCATAAATGGATAATTCAAAATGTTAAACTCAACTAAATGAAATTTGGCTATTACTTAATGCTAATAAAGATGATACTATAACGGCTGCTATGGAAAAAGGAATTTACAGAATTTTTAAAGTGTAATGTTCCATATATTTTTGCTTATATTCAAAATATGGGCTTTGCTTACATTTTTGTTGTTAATTTAGTTGCATGAATTCTATTAATAATTTCAAAATTGCATCAAAGAGAATGAAGTATTTATTTTCATGTAAACGTCAAATATGCACATCGTAAGTGTGGTCGGCAGCCTTTAAGAGCTGCCTACTGCTTACCTTTCAAATAGTCATTGTTCTTGAAGTTGTTGTAATAAGAGAACAATACTCTTGGCCACTATATTAGGCATATCTGTATGGATTACAGATAAACTGTCTCATAAAACACTCAAATATCTTCTCTATGCAGAACTTTTTATATATCTTGGCTTTCTTTTTTTTACATGTCATCATGTTCAAATTCAGTATATGCTAATCTTTGCTATTGTCCATGAACTTTACTATTTCATGAGAAAGTTTATGCATTCCATTATGGCTAGCAATAATATTACTAAAATAAATATTAATTAAAATGATACCATTATAAGGGAGAAAAGCTATTGGACACTCGTATTTGTCTGCTAACCCTACATGTTGGAAAAGTAAGACAAGGGAGACCAAAATTCTACTCAGGTACAGTATTCAAATTAATTCACACCTAATAAAGACTATCTTATCTGAAAGGTGATAATGCTGCCCTAGAATTTTTTTATTCAATATATATGTGATGATTAATTTTATGTATCAACTTGACTGGCCCAGGGGGTGCACAGGTATTTGGTTCAACAGTATCTGGGTTTTTCCAAGACAGTATTTTTGGATGTGATTAACATTTAAATCAGTAGGCTGAATAAAGCAGATGGGCCTTCATATATGGGTGGGCCTCATCCAATTGGTTGAAGATCTGAATAGAACAAAAGGTTAACACACACACACATACACACACATACACACACACACACACACACACACACACCAGTAAGGAAGAATTTGCTTGCCTTCCGGATGACCTTTTAACTGAGATTGGTGCTTCCTGATTCTACAGCAGCCTGCAGGACTTGAACTGGGACATTAGCTCTTTAGATTTTGGACTTGCCAGCCTCCATAATTGTGTGAGTCAATTCCTTGTAATTATATATACATGATCTCCTATCAGTTTTGTTTCTCTGAGAACACTGACTAATACAATATGAAATATTGAGGTGACACTTCCATGTGAGTTATGTTAAAGCCCTAACAAATCGAAGATTCCTAGTAAGGAAATATACGTTTGTCATATCAACAGTTCTTGAAGAAAAGCACAGAAGAATTTAAACTCTGAAATAAACATCACCTTTATTAATAAAATATTCTTTCTATTAGAAAAAATATATAATCATTTCAATCTGTGTTTTTCAAACTGTGGGTTGCTACTTCTTAAGTGACACCAAACTTTTCCAAATGGAAATTAGAATGAGTAAATTTGGATTGAATAGAAAATATCAGAATGTATGCATAGTGGTAAAAGTAAACCTTGTTTCAGGAAACTTGTTTCTGAGGAAGAATAGCATGTGTTTACATGTATGGACCCTGAGAACCAGACTGCCTAGGTTTGAATCCCAACAGTGGTACTTATTAGTGTTAACTTGGGCAAGTTAGTTAAGCTCTGGATGCTTCAGTTTTCTCATCTGCCAAATGGAAACGTACCTATTTTGATAGAATTGTTGCATTGATTAAATCAATAAAATGTGTAGAGCTGTGTAAGCACTATCTGAGTGTTTGGCTACTATTATTATTATTATTATCATGTATGTCCATGTTAGGTTGTAACAAAAATACATTTTTACTATAGTTTATGATTTAAAAATTTGAAAGCTATTGATTCAGAAGAATTTTTTAACACAGCACACTACGTTTGGAATCTTTTTTTAAACCTCTAAAATTTTTATTCATAGGAGTGCCCATTTTCATATTCAATATTAAATATAATTTAATTGTAATTAATAACTTTACATAAAATTTGACCTTTTTTGACAGTCTGTGAAGACAAATATAATTATTGTGATCAATCATGCTCTATAAGTTACTTTTATCAATAAGTTGCTAATGTTGGGCAAAGTCCTGTCAACAATAAGTAAGATCTTTTCTTTTCTCACTGCCATACATAAGTCCAAATAGTGTCAGGAATTTGATTTTATTTTGTAGAGACAAAGACTCTCCTCTGACTTAAACAACCCAAGAGAAATCATGGAAGAACCAAGGAGACCAAAGTAGTGGTTAAGGTAGGAATTCAGGTGACAGTCCATGATCTCATAGGCCCCAACCTCTCTCAGAGCTAGGAGGAGCTAGGAATCTGCTCTTATAATAGGCAGATTACTGACAGGGTCAATGATCCAATGCAATGGTTCTTTCAAAAGAACTCTGGACTCAGAACTTTTCAGTTATGGGTTATGGATGGTATCAGACTAATAATTTAAGTAGACAAGTATCCATCTATTCAAAGCCATTCCCTATGGTACTTTTATACTTTCTACGAACCTTAGTTTTCACTTTTCATATGAGTTACCATAATAGTCATATTAAGTATATACCAATTTTTACTGTTATCCATAAACACTAACATGTGCATATGCAACATCAATTTCTAGAAAAGCATTCATTCATTCATTCAATAAATATTGAGGACCCATATGAATTTGGCACTGTATTAGGTTATAGAGACAAAATAGTGAGGAAGAGGAGAAAATAGGCATAGCCCTGCCTTCACAGAGCATACCATCTAGCAGAACAGACAGTTATTAAACAATCACACATACACAAACATACACAAGATTGCAAGACGGCCTCCTAGACAAAGACAAATTTCAACTTTGTTGGCACCCCTTATTAACCATACCTGCATCAAGAAAGCAATTTTAGAATCATCTTCATAATCAGCTTCGGAATAGTAGAGCCGTTGAAGTAAACATTTGTACTTCAAAAATGATTCTCGTTGTTTAGCCTCATTCTCAAGGCTAGTGCAGCGACGGCACCGATATACACGGTGTGAGGTGGATGATACAACAAACTCTGTAGAAGGCAAATATAGCTGACAATTGTGGCAAAAGTAAATCTTCTTATAAAATTTCAGTGGGTCTTGAGGGACCTAAATAGTGAAAAAAAAAAAAAGAAAGAAAGAAAAGTATAAAAAGTCAGGCCAAATACTATATTAACTAACAGAAGCACCAAGAGCTAACGTATCTTAGAATGTGATAGCTGGTTAATTTGAAAAGTCATATTTTTCCCTTAACCTCCTAGTCTATACAAAATTTAAATTTCAAGCAATATTCATTTACCCTGCTAAATATTAAAAATTTGTTATTCATCAACCCTTAGATATACGTGATAAAATCACTTAGAAAATTGACTGAAAAAAATTAGTAGACAGAGGCTTTTAGCACTTATTTTTAAGAAGAGTTTAGATTTATTGTTGCTGTTAAAATAATTATTTCTACAGGCAATAGTTAGATTCACATATAAATAAAATCCCACTAAACCAATTGTTTTTCTTATTTCATTTATCTTAAAAATAAACTTAAAATAGTTCAATGGTCAATTTTCAAAATTTGAAACTCTGCATCTAAAGCAGTGGGCAGGATATAATTCTACCATGGAAGCATCGATCCAGTGATTCTTTATGGGCTAAAGTACCACGAATGAAGGAATGACTATATGAATGGTGAACATTTTCAACACAAACTGAATCATGGCTTATACAAGCCAGTCTTTCCTAATTTATGATGCATTAGTATTTTTGGCCTCCATGAGAGAAAAGATCAAGCAGCAGTAGAGTTGGCATTTGATACATAAAACTTTCAAAAATATTTTTTATAAAGAAGGAAATGGGCATCAATGTTCTGCAATTTTTTCTCTTACTCAAGGTGGATTTGAAGTATTTACTATTATAATCCCTTCTGATGTTTTTGTTCTGAATCTCTGTTACCTTTCTGCGCCTTCCCCTCTGCTCTACTTTACTTTTCCTAAATATTCTATATTCCTAAAAGGTAACATTTTTTGAAGACTTCATTGTTCCATGTCTTATAATTTTGGGAGATAAGACAGTACATAAATTTAAAAGGTAGTCAATTCTACTGGAGAAAACAAGAATGATCTAGGGATATGATCAAAGAACTAGAAGGCAACTTCTCTGAGTTCTTTTCTTAATCTGAGATCACGTATTTAATTTAACTTGAATAATTATTTTATCTTCCTGCCTCCTAGGCACTAAACTGAACAAACATATGTCAACTTCATAAAAACTAGTTAGTTCACCTTTCCCTTAGAGATGGATAGACTATTATAAAGCCATGCAAAGGTATTCTCTACCCATCTGAAATTGTGCAAGAAAGAAAGTAACCTATCCCCATTATGAGTATGAGGGCTCCATTTAAGCTACAGAATTTAACTCTAAAGAATTCTTCAGAGAATATTGAGTGCTTTGTCCTGGCTCACTCCCAGAAAGTGGTGCTGAGGGTAGTGGTGTTCCCTCAAGTTCTCCCATTATGCAAACCAAAAATGTGCAAATGAGCCATTCCTTTTTAAAGTGAGTAACATTATTTTTTTAACCTGGTATGTATTTTTGGATATTAAAGGGTATATCCCTACACAAAATGGAAGGAGTAAAGGATAATCTATGGATTTGTCCTAGATATAAGAAAAAATCTTAAATCCTTTGTTTTAATTAATACATTTCTTATATATTGCAGGTGGGCATACAACACGGTTCAGCCAGTTTGGAAAAAGAAGTTTTGCAGTCCCTTGTAAAAGTAAACATGCATATACCATGTGGTTCAACGATGCCATTTTTCACATATTTACCCCAAAACAATCAATTTACCCAAAAACTCATATCAAGTGTTTACAGTGATTTTATTAATAAAAGTCCCAAACCCTAAACAACCCAAATGTCCTACAACTGTGAAAGGATAAAGAAACAACAACAACAAAAAACAACTCCTGTATATCCAGACTATAAGAATATTGCTCAACTATAGCAACAAACTACTGACACATTCAAAAACATGGGTGAATCTCAGTTGTAATATGCTAAGTGACAGAAGTCAGTCTCAAAAGACTACACATAGTATTATTCCATTTATACAACATTCTGAAATATATAAAACTATAAAAGTAATATGCAAATCAGTGTTTTCCAAGGATTTAAAACCGTGTGAAGGGTGATAGGGCTATTTTTTATTTTCACTGTGCTTTTGGTCACATGACTCTATGCATTTTTTAAAGTTCACCAGAAAGAGTGAATTCTACCAAAGGTAAAGTTAAAAGGTAAATAAAATGGTAGAACATTATGTAAAAGTGTAGAATACAAAATTCTATCATATTACTCCAAATACATATAAACTGAGTGAGTCTATAGAGAACTATAACTAGATTTTTGTTACTTTTTAATTTTTTTGCAATACAATTAATTTTTTAAATCAATTCAAAGGAAAAATATAAAAATTAAACAATTTTTATTCTTCTAGAAGTTTAGACTAAATATTGAGATTTTGTTTCATCAAGGAAGGCAATGAGGCATTTATCTTGGCTTTAGATAAAGAGCAAAATCCCCACAGAAGCCAGGAATTGGAAAACATAGTTTAATTTAAATACCTGTTACATTTGAAGTTCTTTCAGCATATCTATATGGATCTGACTGGTAAAAAGTATAACTGTGTTATAAGTATTATAAGAACATGAACAATTATAAAGACCATAAATGAGGTGTAACATAGAATCTCAAAAATAAAGACTTTAACCCTCTCTGAGGCCTCACGAAGATGAGGACCTGAAAGTTGAGTCTTAAATGAATGGGAATTGGCTGGGTAAAATAGGGGATAGCATTCCAGGTAGAAGCAACAGTATATGCAATAGCATGGAGGTATCAGAGATCATGATGCATTCAACATATTCAATTGGAAAGTTGGTTCAGAGATTAAGAAAGAATTAAAAGCTGGAAATACAGACATAGAATAAGTTACACGAATAAGTTCAGTTTATTGACACACAAAATAATCATTCAAAGGAGATTTCACCAATGAGATGGTCTTCCACATGGATTCTAAGTAAAGTGTTAAAGCAAAATTTGAATATACTTAAATGTGCTATATCACATTTTAGGATTTTGAAAAAGTAATAAATGATAATAAAATAGTAGAATACCTTAAGGTATCTTGCAACTTCAGGATTAAACAGAGGTGTTTTGATATAATGTAAAAAGAGTGTTGCAATTCTTTTTCTGAGTCCTTCAAGGTTGTGATGTTTGACTCCTCTCATCATAAGATCAACCTCTCTGTCAATCAATTCTAGAATATCCTGAGTCAGTTTACATTCATGTTCCTACACAAAACACAAGAATGTTCAGTACAAAATTTTAAAATTAACTGTTTTTGAAATTACCATCCGAACAAACCAAAAACTATAATCTAAAAAAAAAATGAAACATTGCTAACAGGAATATAAATTAGTAAAACTAATTTGGAACAAAAAATGTCATTATCTAATAGTAGATTTGAAGATATGCATAATCTATGACCCTGCAATTCTACTTTCATGTGTTTTAGAGAAATGTACACATAGAGTTCTATTGTTCACATTAGTCAAAAATTAGAAACAAACAAATATCCATAAAGAAATTTATTGCATAAATAATTATTGTTTACCCATACAATGGAATATCACCTAATATATGGAAAGGAATTATCTATAGCTATATACAAAAACAAGCTTAACTCTTACAAATTAATTTTGAGCTAAATAAGCAAGTCACATACATATAGTGTCTTGCTTACAAATAATACATATAGTATAATTTCATTAAGTTAAATTAAAAAATTGGTAACACTAAACCATATTATTTAGATATTTATACAGAGGTGGTAAAACTATGAAGAAAAATCAAAGAAATGACTACCATGAAAATCAGTATGGTAGTTACTTCTAGGAGACGAGAGAAGGGATTATGATTAGAAGGGGAAGGGGGACCTGGAAATGTTGGTAATGTCCTGTTCAATGTTATCTAAACTGTACATATATATTGTATTTATTCTTCTGCATGCTTATTATAGCTCACAATAATTTTTAATAAAGTAATAGAAGTAAGTATGGCTGAATGAGACAGTTGCAAGTAAAAGGTAAGTGGTTAATATAGAACTATTTATAAGTAGTATTATAAAATGCAAGTAAGTTCCCCTAACTAACCAAGGGGAAACTAGAAGACACACTTTTGAATGAAGGAGTCAGAAAGTAAAGTCAGTTGCATCACCCAGATGGAAAATAAACAAAGAAACATTGGATTTAACCTGCACTATAGACCAAATGGACCTAATAGATATTTACAGAATGTTTTATCCAACAGCTGAAGAATTCACATTCTTCTCCATAGCTCATGGAACATTCTCAAGGACATACCATATGTTAGGAAACAAAACAAGTCTTCAAAAATTCAAAAAAAATTCAAATCATTCCAAGTATTTTCTCTGACAACTATGGAATAAAATTTGTAATCAATAACAAGGGCACACTGGAAAATATACAAACACATAGATATTAAACCATATGCTCCTGAATGACCAGTGGGTCAATAAAAAGATCAAGAAGGAAGTTTAAAAATTTCTTGAAATAAGTGAAAATGAAAACACAACATATCAAAATCCATGAGATATAGCAAAAGAAGAAATAATAGGAAAGTTTATAGCAATAAGGGCTATAAAGATGAGAGCAAATAAATACAGCCAAAAAAATACAAAAAAAATCAAAGAGACAAAAAGTTGGTTTTTTCAAGAAGACAAACAAAATTGACATATCTTTAGCCAGACTAAGAAAAAAGAAAGAAAAATCCAAATAATTAAAATCGGAGATGAAAAAAGAGACATGACAACTGATACTGCAGAAATCCAAGGAATCATTAGAGATACTATAAGCAACTATATGCCAATAAAGTGGAAAACCTAGAAGAAATGGATAAATTCCTAGAAACATACAACTGACCAAGATCGAACTAGGAAGAAATCCAAAACTTGAATAAACCAATAACAAGTAAATGAGATAAAAGTAGTAAGAAAAAGTCTCCTATCTAAGAAAATCCCAGTACTCAATGGCTTCACTGCTAAATTCTATCAAGCATTCAAAGAAGAATTAATACCAATTTTACCTAAACTATTCCAAAAAAGCAAGGAGGAGGAAATACTCCTAAACTCATGCTATGAGAACTGTGTCACCCTGATGCCAAAACCAAAGACACAGCAAAAAAAGAAAACTACAGTCCAATATCTCTGATAAACACAGACGCAAAAATCCTCAACAATATACTAGCAAACCAAGTTCAACAACACATTAAAAAGATTATACATCATGACTAACTGGGATTCATCTCAGGGATGCAAAGATGCTTCAGCATATGCAAATCAATCAATGTGATATATCACATCAATAGAATGAACGAAAAAAACATGATCATTTCAATTGTTGCTAAATAAGCATTCAATAAAATTCAACATCTCTTCATGATAAAAACTCTCATACACTGTATATAGAAGGAACTTACCTCAACATGATAAAAGCCATATGTCACAGACACACAGCAAGTATTGTACTGAATGAGGAAAAATTGAAAGCATTTCCTCTAAGATCTGAAACAAGATAAAGATTCCCATTTTTACCACTGTTATTCAACATAGTACTGGAAGTTCTAGCTAGAACAATGAGACAAGAGAAAGAAATAAAGGACATTCAAACTGTAAAGAAAGAAATAGAATTATGCTTGTTTGAGGAAGATATGATCTTATACCTGGAGAAATCTAAAGACTCCACAAAAAAAACTATTAGAACTGATAAATAAATTCTGTTAAGTTGCAGGATACAAAAATCAACATACACAAATCAGTAGCATTTCTATATGCCAACAGTGAACAATCTGAAAAAGAAACCAAGAAGGTAATCCCATTTACAATAGCTACAAATAAAACAAAATACCCAGGAATAAACTTAACCAAAGAGTGAAAGATCTCTATAACAAGAACTATAAAATATTGATGTAAGAAATTGAATAGGACACAAAAAAATGGAAACATATTGCATGTTTGTGGATTGGAAAAATCAACATTGTTAAAATGTCCATACTATCCAAAGCGATCTACAGATTCAATGGAATCCCCATCAAAATACCAATGACATTCTTCAGAGAAACAGAAAAATAATCCTAAAATTTATATGGAACCACAAAAGACCCAGAATAGCCAAACCCATCCTGAGCAAAAAGAACAAAATTGGAGGAATCACATTATCTGACTTCAAATTATACTACAGAGCTGTAGTAACCAAAATAGCATGATACTAGCATAAAAACTAGACATATAGACCAATGGAACAGAACAGAGAACCCAGAAATAAATCCACACATCTGTAGTGAACTTATCTTCTATGAGGGTCCCAAGAATATGCAGTGTGGAAAGGTCAGTCTCATCAATAAATGGTACTGGGAAAACTGGATATCCATAGGCAGAAGAATGAAAATAGACCCTTATTTCTCACTATATACAAAAATTGAATCAAATAGATTAAAGACTTAAATCTAAGGCCTGAAACTGTGAAACTACTAAAAGAAAACTTGGAGAAATGCTTCAAGACATTGGTCTGGCCAAGGATTTCTTGAGTAATATCCCCAAATCACAGGCAAACAAATCAAAATTGGACAAGTGGGATCACATCAAGCTAAAAAGGTTCTGCACAGCAAAGGAAATAATCAACAAAGGGAAGAGATAACCCACACAATGGGAGAAAATATTTGCAAATTACCCCTCTGACAAGGGACTAATAACTAGAATATATAAGGAGTGCTGACAACTCAATAGAAAAAAAAATCAAATAATTTGATTAAACAATGAGCAAAGGATCTGAACAGAGGTTTCTCAAAAGAAGACATACAAATGGCCAACAGATATATGATAAAAATGGTCAATGTCAGAGAAATGGAAATCAAAACTGCAATGAAATATCGTGTCACCCCAGTTAACATGGCTTTTTTCAAAAGACAGACAATAACGAATGCTGGTGAGGATGTGGAGAAAGGCAAACCTTCGTACACTATTGGTGAGAATGTAAATTAGTGCAACCACTACGGAGATCAGTATGGAAGTTCCTCAAAAAACTGAAAATAGAACTACTATATGACCCAGAAATCCCCCTTCAATTCCCCAAAGCAGGGGAAATCAGTACATCAGAAAGATATCTGTACTCCCATGTTTATTGCAGCACTATTCACAATAGCCAAGATTTGGAATCACCTCAGTGTCCATCAACAGATAAAAGGATAAAGAAATTGTGGTATATATACACAATGGAACATTACATAGTCACAAAAAAGAATGAAATTCTACCATTTGCAACAACACAGATGGGACTGGAGAAATATTGTTAAGTGAAATAAGCCAAACACAAAAAGACAAATCTTGCATGTTCTCACTGATATATGGGAGACAAATATTAAAAACAATTGATCTCTTGGAGACATAGAGTAGAATCATGGTAAGGTTACCAGAGGATGGGAAGGGTAGTGGGGAGGGGTGGATAAAGTGGGGATAGTTAATGGGTACAAAACTATAGTTAGATAGTTATAATGAATAATATTTTATAACACAAAAAAGTGACTATAATCAACAATAAATCAGGCTATACTTTAAAATAACTGAAGAAGGGAATTGGAATGTTCCTAACAAAAAGAAATGATAAATGAGTATCCCAATTACCCTCATTTGATTAACTCACATTGTTATGCCTGTATCAAAACATCACAGGTATCCTATAAATATATATAATTATTATGTACCCATAATAATTAAAAATAAAAAAATAAGAAAGTAAAGTCAGTAAGTGTAAAATAACGCTCTTTTGTACTTTTTGATACATAGTTGGTAAAGCTAATTTAAGAGTCTGCATCAGTAGTCCTTGACCGTAGTGGCACTTTAGAAGGAACTAAGGGAGATTTTAAAAGATTTTAATATTGTCCTGACAGTTGAAGATCTAATTTAACTGCTCTGAAATGGGGCCTATATATCATTTTCATTTATTCCTATATTCATCATATTCTCTCTCTCAAGGTCTCCAGGTGATTCTAATGTGTACTGAGGTTTAAGATTCACTGGCCTGTATTATTAATTGTCATCAAAATAATACTTATTAATTATTGAGGTCTCCCTATTTGTAAGGCAGTGAGATATGTACTTTATAAGTTTATATGTTTATATATATACATAAAATACATGTAGATAGGTAGATACACACATATATATATTCTCAAAGCAACTAATTTTACAAATGACAATTGATTGTCAGAAATATTAAATAACTTATTTAAGGTTATGCAGTCATAAATGAATAGAGTCAGAAATTTGAGTCATGCTTAAAGACCTTAATCTTCTATCAAAATGTTATTAAAATGTACATATGAATATTACATATGAATATTTCACATTAAACACAGTAATATATGCATGATTTATCTCTTATGAATCTATCCTTTCACGTTTTAAATTAACTAGTTACTGGACCTAATTATGTCAGGTAATAGGATTTCTACTGCATTCTCTTCATCTTTTTACTGCCCTCTATAAATATCATGCTTATTTCCTACCTCTGAACCTACTACTTCTCTCTTTCTACCTATTGCTTCTTTCTCTCTACCTATCTCTATCTTCCAAGGCTGGTTACTACACAAACATCTTTTTTTTTTTTTTTTTTTGAGACAGAGTCTCACTCTGTTGCCCGGGCTAGAGTGTCATGGCATCGGCCTAACTCACAGCAACCTCAAACTCCTGGGCTCAAGCAATCCTTCTGTCTCAGTCTCCTGAGTAGCTGGGACTACAGGCATGTACCACCATGCCTGGCTAATTTTTTCTGTATATTTTTAGTTGTCCAGCTAATTTCTTCCTATTTTTAGTAGAGACAGGGTCTTGCTCTTGCTCAGGCTTGTCTCGAACTCCTGAGCTCAAACGATCCTCCCACCTCGGCCTCCCAGAGTGCTAGGATTACAGGCGTGAGCCACTGTGCCCTGCCACTACACAAACATCTTTGAAAAGGTAGTCCACACAAAGACAGTCAATGCCTCTGTTCTCAAGATGGGAGCAAAATCCCTGCAAAATACCTATGATTTGTCTCCCAAAACAAGAACCATGTAATCAACTATCTAATGTGTTTTATTAATAAGAATCTTGTGCATCTTGGAGGACAGACTCACAATGTTAACAGAATGAGAGTTCTTTGTATCTAGGGGACAAAGAACCTTTGTGGTGTATCTAAAAGTTATGCATGCAAAATTCTCAGGTTTGCAATCATGCAGTCGCTTAGATGGACCTAAATATGGCTGACATTTTTCAGCTGTTATTTATAGTGAACCACTTAGTATCATTAGGATATTTACACCAATATGCTCTGGCACTTTGGTCATATTGATGACCAAAACAGACTGACCATGCAGCTATCCAATCCATTGCTTATGTATAAACTTTAGTTAGTTAACACAGATGATCATTCAGAAACAGCCTATATCTCTGTGCCATACTGAAGACAGCATCTGTCAAGTATCTTATTAAATTTGAGAATTCAAAAACATAGCTCAGAAAACAAATATTTTAGCTGAATTGCCCATTTAATTTATTTATATTACCATAATACATACCCAATATTCCCTTCAATTTGAGTTATAAAATGCAAGAACTATACCAATGGTCTTAATCTTACCAGGATTTTCCCTTTTTATATATAAACATATCCATTGCAATAAATGCCATGGTATGCTTCCCTGATGACCCTCACTTCAGCACTGAAGCACCCAGTGTCTCAGCTGCAAATTGTGGCAGCTGATAACTCTCAGCTGAGGCTCTCTCTATGCCTGCCCTCTGCTGAAGAGAGCCATCCTGGCTGAAGATAGCTACCATGAGCTATCAACACTGCTGAAAGATCATGCTTTCTTCTCAAGGACATTCTGAGTCAAATGACTAATCATTGCGAGAATACAAAGGCCCAGGACCCTATGAAAGTCTGGGGTGTGCAGAAAAAACAATAAATGAAATCCTGGCCCATATCCAGTTCACAATAGATCTAGTGAGTTCACAGAGCCACCCAGAACTCATTTCCCTAGTCTTTAAATATACAGTTGGAATGGAATAATTAATAGTTAGTGCAGCCTCCCTACCCTTGATTTCTTGACATATGGGGTAAGAGCTAACATGGAAGCCCCTGAAACTGCCCTACCCTGGGAACAAAGTGGGTGAAAGTAGAAATAGCCCCACTTACTACTTGGTGAATTTTTTTTCGGTCATGTTAAAAGATTCTGTATTTTTTTAGCAGTTTAAATTTTTCATTGTTAATTATTATGGGTACATAATAGTGTCCCTGGAACTCTGGACTCTTCAAGTTTAGAGGTCCTAATTCCTGTAGGGAAAATGCTTCTTGCAGAGGACATAGCATGAATCCTATTAAACTCTGAGCTACAACTCATGCCCAGGCTCTTCAGGCCAAGAGACCTAGGGCAAGGAAAGCGTCACCAAGCTTAAAGATTCTGATCTTTAAAAGGTAGTAGTGCTGTTATTATCCACTGGAGACAGAGAAGATTATGTTTGACAACCTGATAATGGTCATTTCTTGGTATATTTTGCCTGATTTTGACAGGAAATGGAAGTCTAGTAGCTTCACTTATGGTCTAGACCTCTCAAGGTGTGAGTCACCCCAATAGGTGGGCCACCTAGATCAGTCAAGATGCTGTTAGTTGAGGGTGAAGAAAGTCTAAAATGGATAGTAGAGAAAAGAGACAGTGAGTATCTGTTGTGGCCTTAAAGCCAGTGACTACAACAGGGGCTGTAGCTTTTCTTACTAACTTTGTTCCCACAAATTTCTCCAGGAAAAGAAGGGCCTATTCAAATCTAGAGGAGCCACTCCTAAAACTTACAACATGAAGCAAGAAGATCCAAGCAGCAGTATGTGTAGTGTATGCTGTAGCCAGACTTGAAGCACTTATACTCCCCCTCCCGGTAAGTTGTTGGCTGACAACTCTAATGTGAGTCTCTTTCTGAGAATTGCTCTCTGATGAAGAAAGATATCTCATCCGAAGTCACACCCCACATCCAAGAAACAGCCAATGTGGGAGCAAAAAGTCAGGACAACTCTGGAGGGACTTTCCAGTTTCAGAATTCCCAGTGACACTGGCTGAAGTCATTGCTGAGACTCCACCACAGTTTAATTTTTCTATCTGCCCAACCCTGCCTTCTCTATCCTCTCACAGGAGCTATCCTGATCGCACTTTCTGATAAACTTCCCAAATACAAATCTCATCTCAGAGTCTGTTTCTTGGGAAAATTTGACCGTGACATCCACTAACTTTGTTTTCATTAAAAGCAGGATTAAAAACACAGAAAATCAATAATTGATGAGAAAAAAGATAAAAATACACTGGTGCTGCTTTAAAACTGCTAAAAATAAATTTTTCTTTGGAAAATGTCAAAGTATGTAGATGGTAATTGCTATTTTATTGAACTAAGTATTAATTTCATGCTATATATTTGCATACATTTGCATTCATTGCATAAAGATATACTTACATTTAGAGTATTCATTATGCTATATCTACATTATGTTTCATAGTATATGTTTTGAGAACTTTTAAGTAAATATTAATGCACAAACCATATACTTCCCAAATTATAACAAAATAATACTTAATGCAAAACACTTCACTTTAGTATTCCATTAAATTTTTTTATTAATAGTGGACTCTATCCCCAAACTAAGAGAAAGTTAACATACCTTCACAGTGTGTTTAAGAGTTAAGAGTACATCCAGCCTCTCATCTTGAGAGATATTTTTCAGCATAATGCATTTATAGATGGATTGTAGTTCCCTGGCTCTGATGGTGAACTGTGTATCCATCTCAATTATTTTGCCATCAGCTGTTCTCCACGTCTTCGGAGCTGAACACTTAAAAATGATATGTTTATAATTATCAGCTAATTAAAGGCTAAAAATAGCAATTTTATTTCTTCTACTAAAAGTTTAACTTAAAATAATGTGCTTTTGACTAAAAGTATCACTAAAACTTCAGAAAATTAATTGATGAATTTGTAGACCAAGCAAAAGTAAAACATTTTAGAAAAAGAAAAACTATAAAAGAGAGCTATTCAGCCTGTAGAAGTGCAAACACTTACACAAGATTCAAGATTTGCTACCAATTTGTATCTTGAATAGCTTGATGGATATATGGACTTACTCATTAACCCCATGGGGGGGGAAGCATGCCATTTGGAATGTTGAAAAAAATTGCTTGGTTCAATTATATCAAGTGGACATAAGTGTGTCTTGATCATGCCTTGTCACTTGAAGACAACGTCTATGAAGCAATTGTGACAATCCTCAATATATTTAGACCCAAAGATATTTCAAAAAGGGACTCTGTGAGTTATGGTTTGGTGTCGTATAAAAATAAATCTATAACAAGTTCAAAATTCTTCACAAAGCACATAATGTCCATAGTGATACAGCCATATTGCTGTCACAGCAGTGCTATTGTCCCTGCCTCCCTGACACTGGCTAAGATTCTTACTTCCTATTTTCAGATCTAGCTTGGTGCCTCCCAATCTAGCCCACCTCCTGAATGAAGGGCCAAAGATAGAGTTCACTTACCCTGAAGTTCATCTGAAGATTCCCAGGCTAAGAATTCAGAGACTAGAGACAGGAGATAAACTGAGTCCTCTATAGACTCAGGGTAACCAGAATAATCTTTAATGATAGTACTTCTATATTTGCCACTGCTTATATTCCCTCCTATCAAGACTTTTAGAGCAGATGCATTCACCTAGAATTTTCACAGTGAGAACTTGCTGCTTATTTGCTCTTTTACTTTATGGTATAAAGCTGCTCAGTTTCTTCATCTGATTAGCATTTTTCAGAAACAAGGCTATGTTGATCACGATTGTTAACTGTTCAAATGTTAGATGTTTTTGTAGGATAATTGGTAATTGTTTTGAGGTCCTTATAGTGCAATATATGCCATACTTGCAACCATTTAAATCTTAGATGTGATATAATTTAAAGTTTAAGTAGAAGCTCTATGGATTGAAACAAATCACCAGGAATATAGACTAGCCAAACACAGTCATAATTAATATAAGGCTGTATTTAGGATGACAGTATTATGAGGAATTTTTGTTTATAACATCAATTTACTTTTAATTTTTTACATTTCATACTAGCTAAATTACATTGGCAACTGCAAATTACCTCTTAAAAACAACTCTTTAATATATTTGATATGTTTTCAAAGTAATGGCATCATATTCTCATCGAAGTCAAAATGAATGTTGTTCAGACCTAGGAACTTAATCAGAAACTTAAAATTCTCAATTCTAGTTTTAATCCAGTAACTGAGAAGCTGCAGCCCCTTAATTAATTTATATTATTAGAGAATAAGTTTAATATTAAATAGTATATTGTTAATTAGCAGACTGATAGAATTAAGTAAAATTGATTAAAGGATTATAAAAGGGAAATAGTTCAATAATAAAATATTTATCACTTAATTATCATTTAGAAATAAAATAATTTTTAAATGTATATAGTCTTGTTTCGGGTATGCCTCAGACTGTTACCAAAGTTTAAAGCTTGTTTCAAAGCTCTTTTTGAAAGTTTTATTATTTTTTTATTTCAAAATATTAAGGGGGTATAAATGTTTTTGCTACATGGATACATTATTTAATGCTGAAGTCAGGGCTTTTAGTGTGCCAGTCAGCAGAGCAGTGTGCATGGTACCCGAAAGGTAAGTTTTTATCACTTACTCCCCCCCCCATCCTTTTCTTAGTTTCCCGTGTCCTTTACGTCTCTTTGTGCCCATGTGTACCTGTTATTTAGCTTTCGCTTAGTGAGTACATGTAGTGTTTGTTTTTCCATTCCTGAGATATTTCACTGAGTATAATGGACTCCAGTTCCCTCCTATTTGCTGCAAAAGACATTATTTCATTCATTTTATGGCTAAGTAGTACTTCATGGAATATACACACATACCACATTTTCTTTATCCACTCAAGAATTGATGGACGCTTAGGTTGATTCCACGTGGTTGCAATTGTGAATTATGCTGCAATAAACATTCAGGGGCAGGTATCTTTTTGATAAAATGACTTGTTTTTCTTTGGGTACATACCTAGTAGAGGGATTGCTGGATCAAATGATAAATCTACTTTTATATCTTTGAGGAATCTCCATACTGTTTTCCATAGAGGCTATACTAATTTGTAGTCCCACCAACAATGTATAAGTGTTCCTTTCTCTCTACATCAATGCCAGCATTTATTATTTTTTGACATTTTAATAAAAGCCATACTAACAGGTTTAAGGTGATATCTCATTGTGGTTTTATTAATAATTTGCATTTTCCCTGACGATTAGTGATGTTGAGCATTTTTTCATGTGTTCGTTGGCCATTTGTCTGTCTTCTTTTGAAAAACCTCTGTTTATGACTTTTGCCCACTTTTTGATGGGGTTGTTTTTTTCTTGTTGATTTATTTGAGTTCTTTGCAGATTCTGGGTGTTAGCCCTTTGTTGGCTGTACAGTTTATGAATATCGTCTCCCATTCTATAGGTTGTCTATTTACTCTGTTGTCTTTTTAAAAGTTTTAAAGAATAAGAATTCTTTTAGGCTAAGTTTCATGTTACAATATTCCAAAGTTGAACTAATTTCTTAATCTTTGCAAGCAATTTTCTTCAGGCTAGCTCTATTACATGTAATTTGCTTTCTTTCAGTAATGTGGACAATACCTTTTACTCTGCAGGGTAATAATTTATTTTATTTATAATAATCTAAGTATAACAACTTTTTTATGAAATGCCTACTTTATTTATTTCATGATATTTTTTCAGTTGATGGATTGATTTATCTCTACCTCCCCTCCAAGTTTTAAGCCCTATCAAATATAGTATAATATGGTAATATCTTGGACTTTTCCAAATATATTCTACATCCAAATTTTTTCCATCCTTAAATTTTAAACTCAAACCCTACCTCTTCCATAAAGATTCCTATATCAAATACTATGATTTGGACCAATGATATCACTTGTATTTGAAATCCTATTGTATTTGTAAAAACATACAGAAACACATAAACACACACAAATATGCAATGTCTCTATTTCAGTCACTAGGGGCAATGAAATTTGGATCCACATTGCTCTATAATAGTTTTATGTTTGTTAATTCTAATTCTCTCAAAAGGTTATAAGAAATAAATTTCTCATGTAGTTCTGTTTATCTCACAGGACCTACAGTACTCATCCATTCATTCAATGAATATTCACTGTGTTTATGATATATTAATCAATGTACTAGGCAATGAGTAGATAAAATATTGTCCTGATTTCAAGAAATTTCAAATTTCATGGGATGTAAAGGTAATAAAAGTAATTAAAATGAAAGGTAAGCATATCTGATGATTGCAGATAAATAGGTAACTATGGGTTGCTAGGAAACACTTACCTGGTGAAAAGAAAATAGACTAAAGCCTGAAGAATAGCTAGAAGTTAGCCAGATTAAAGGGAACTAAATGATACAGTCAAATAATCCTAGATTTGAAGTTCAAGTTCCCTGAAGCTGGCACTGAGAAGACATAAAAAATCTGTTCTGCAAAGCTGTTTTTATACTTGGATGTATTTCTGCCAACACTGATAACTTGGTCTTCAAGTCTAGGCTTTTTTTATTTCAGGCCTTAAGGTGTTTTTTATTCTCACACAGGAAAACGTCAACTTTGCTTATTTCTGTTTCCTATTTCCTTTTTTCTTTTAAAAGCTTTGGCTGTAATAAAGAGACATACAACAATCATGTTCTCAAATTGATTCAGAAAATAGGAGCGTAATAAATTCCATTTAGCTGCCAACAAATGAGACAGCATAGACTCTGGAAGAGAGAAACAGAAGAACAGCAGGAAGACACATTTCAGAGAAGGGAAGTGGAGAGATAACAAAAACCTTGAGAGCAGCAGGCTTCCACTGCACTGTGGAATGACTGCACTGTGAGAGTCCATCTTTTCTTCCTCCTAAATTAATTCTCAGGTCCTTAAGGGCACAAATTACAGATAACTTTAACCTCCCCTCTCCCCACTAAACGCTGCTGGATAGTGATCAACTTTTCTTTTACACAGCAAAGGGGTTTTGTTCAGCCATAGATGTGCACCCCTGTTCAATGCAGTGCTCAGAAAGAGGTGGGGGCGTTTTTCTATCCCATTAGCTGTTAGCCACCTGAGTACGGAGAAAAAGCATTTAAATGACACAGCTAACACCAATTTTTTAAGCTTGTGATTATAAAAGTGCTGTACAAATTAAAGAGAATCAAGAAATACATGGCCTTGACTCTAGGGAAAACCTCTTACAGAAATTCAAATGGTCTCTTTACATAGGTATATTGGGTTCTTTACCCAAACAAGTAAAGAACACGCAAGATATATTAGAAACCAGATGATGATTTTTCATACAAATTTCTCAGCCTGAATTTCTTCACCTCTGTCAAGCTGTGAGTTTTAATATTTGATAACCTGTGGAAGTTAATGTTTGATATGTTAAAATTACAAATTATTTAATGCTTTAAAAAAGCCTTTCGAGTCAGTCTTTTATTAAGAATGAGAACTTAGTAGAGGTCTATTATAACTTATTAGTCCAATGCTTTGATTGGACTAATTTAAAATCATAAGTATTATTCAGAGACATTTTACATTAAAAATAAAATATTGGTTCAATAAGCCACATAGTATTTGGACTCAATGAAATTAAACTAAAACCAGAACACAAATCTGTATTCTCCAAAGTTATTTCCAAATTATAGAAAAATAAATATTTCTCTTTACATACCTATATGTTATGGTGCTAAATGTAGATCTTAAAATTTGCATAAAGTTCTGGATGTTAGTTTTGACATCTGAAAAAAAATTGAACTTGTCTAGCTGCAGGGATTAATTATAGGGTATTTTTTCATAGCAACCAAAAACACTAGAGAATAATAAGTTATTTCATTCAAATTTTATGAAATCAACACTGACTCCACCTAAATATTAGAGACAATATTAGGCATGGGGGTGAGGGAGGTGGACAGGCATAAAGAGAAATAGACATCATACAAGTATTTATATCAAAAGGCTGTAAAATTTACCTTGTTTCTCTCATTCTTAGTATGGCATCATATACAAAAAGATGATTAAAAATGATTTTGTATCAGAGTAGCAATGAGTTTTTAATTTATTATAACAGGTTAGAAGTAGGCCAACAATCACTGTTAATCAATATTTTTAAAGACAATTGGATCAGGGATTGTCCTCAGGCTAGTTGATCCATTCTGTGGCTGTGTTTTTCCTGTCCTAGTGCAACACTTTGGTCAAAACTAAGGTAAAATCCCCTTGTATCAGCTAAAATGTCAATTTTCCCTGAATTTAGCCTGGAGATTAATGAGATTAACTGGTTTATCAGCTGGAGTGACTATAGATTTAGAACTCTCAGTTCTAAAACCTACAACCCACAAAAAGCCTTCCCCCTGATTTCTACAAGTTCTGTGGCTAACTTTTCCAACCTTCCCTCAGTATTCTGGCCTTTCATCTCTGTGTGCTGCCCTGCATCCTTCTGGACATGACGCCCAACTTATCTTTCTAGTTCCCTCTCCCCTTCCAAAGCAAAAAATTATTTTGTACTTAATATTTCACTTATTTAGTAACATAACTAAAGAAGTCACAAACGTCACCTTGTGCTCACTGCCTTCCAAATGTCTCCTCACTCTACCTTCTCTCCTTCTCTCCAGGACAACACTCAAAAATCTCCATTTTCCTGGCATAGAGCAATTTTTCCTATACTCATGATCCTACAGGGCTTCAGATTCTACCCCAACAACTTATCAAAGTATGTGCAAAAACCAAAAAACAGATCGTCCTCCCTCATCTCATCTTCTTTTATTTTTATTGGTGAGATTTACATAAAGACATTCTTAGAGTGCTATACTTCATGATAAAAGGTAATTAATGGTCATTAGTTGGCTCTGGAGTCGCTTTTATATGTCGGGTCTTGATCCACTTATAGACACTCTCTCTCTCTCGCTCTCTCTCTCTCTCTATATATATATATATATAAGTATTTACAATAGAATTTAAAATAGTTTATAAGAAACAGAAAGCAGCATGATAGCACAAGTGGAAAATCCTGTAGAAGGCCCAGCCTCCTAGAAGGATGGTTGCCACCCATTTTCCTTCCCAGTCCACAGGCACTCAGAGGCTCTAGCTCCTTCAAACACTCATGTTGATCAGGTTCATGCAGTCCTCTCTGGTGAGGTTAACAGTCAGACAGATAAGGAACAGATTTCCCAATAATGAAGCTGGATGCAACATAAATAACTTGCTAAATGAGAAAGTTTAGTTCAAAATATGACTCTGAGCCTGAGCAACAGAGCGAGACAGCATCACTACAAAAATAAGAAGATTAGCCAGGTGGAGTGGTGCGTGTCTGTAGTCCCAGCTACCTGGGAGGCTGAGATGGGAGAATCACTTGAGTTCAGAAGTTCCAGGATGCAGTGAGCTGTGATTGTGCCACCTATCCCAGCCTGGGTGACAGAGTGAGACTCTGCCTCTAAAAAATTAAAAGAAAATTTTTAATTTAAAAAAATAAGAAAATATGACTTTGGAGAAGTATGAATATTATGGCTTCCCTACAGTAAATTCATCTTTCCTAGAATTAAGATATTCAAGAATTTAAAATGTCACTAATTTTTTGATGATACTTGGAATATAAAATTACACAACCATTATTTCTGCCCCTTGTTTCCTCTCTGCCTTCTTCCACAAGCATTTATTGATACTCTGTGATAAGTAAGCACTGTGCTAAGATATGAAGATACAGAGATAAAAGACAGCTCTTTCCTTAAAAAGTTCAGAATAGGAAGGATTCAGAAATGTGAAGAGATACAATAAAAACTGACCACTATGTACACAACACAGAGGTGAGACAGAATGTCAGGAGAGCATATAGTACAGACTAAAGTAGGAGGATCAGAAGTTCCTTTCTAAAACAGGCATCTAAGCTTGTTTTAAAGGGTGAGTAGCTGGCTACTAAGAAATGAAGGAAAGGACGTTCCATGTGAAGGCAACTCCAGATGCAAAAACATCAAAAGCGTATGGTCTTTCTGGGGACATGCATGTAAATGAGCACTGCAGGAGCAGTGTGGGTATAGTGTGCGAGGAGAGATGACAGGGATACAACAGTGAGATGTGTGAGGTGTGCAGAGAACAGATCGTGAAAATTCCTGTTCTCTTAAGGCAGTAGGGAGGCGCAGGGGCAGAGCTGTGTTTAGTGATGGCAGTGGTGTGGATAATGGAGGACGGAATTGAGAAGCAAGACTGGAGGCAACAGCCCAACTTGGAAATATGTAATCCAGATGAGAAGAAAATGCAGATTCAATTAAATCAGAATCAAGCTCACGTACACAAAAGAAGACAAGGCAGGGTCTGTCAGGTGACATCATCCTAGGGGAGACAGAGAGGCAAGAGAGAGAGGTACCCCATAGCAGCTCCTCAGAAGCTTCCCAGCCTTTCATATTCCAAGGCGATCACAAGGCATTTTGACAAGGCTCAGATTAGCTGTGGTTCAAGTCTTTGCATACACGGCCTATTTGATACGTACAAGGTTATCGGGGTGCCATGGCAGAGCCATTTCCCTACAGATAATGGCAATCAGTTTGGAAAGAAAGAAGAATTAAGAAGATATTAAAGTAGTAGAACAAACAGGTTGATGACTAAATGGGGAAGTCAAGAACAACACCCAGGTTTCTGTCTGGAGCAACTGAGTAGATGACGAAATATTCATAGAGACAGGTTATGTGAGTGCTAGAACAAGATCAGTTTGGAGGTGAGGGGTTCAAAAATGGTGAGATGGTATGACTTAGGGGTTGCCATGTCAACTTGAGGTGTACTCTTGGGATATTCAAAGAGCAATGACAACAGCAATTGAATATATTATTTGGAAGCTCCTTAGAGAGATCCTGTCTGGAACTTTAGGGAGTTCCAGAATACAAGTCTTATAGTAGTTAAAGCCATAAATGAACTGAGATCAAATAGAAGAGTGTGTAAGTAAGATGAGAGGAGAGCATTTAGAATATCAAAAATGTATATATGGTTTTTAAGAACAAATGTTTTTACATAATAAGAATCATAGAACTAGAATTACTACAAGCTAATAGCTTGGAGAAATTCATCCTTTTTCCTCTGTTGTTGTATTGGCTTTAAATTGTTTGGAAAGATCAGGTTTAAAAAAGGAAATTGGTCACTATGGAAACAGGCTATTCAAAATCGAACAGGCAGTTTGACCACAAAAAGGGTAATTACTTTAGTTTTTCCCTTAATTGTATGTTTTCATGGTTTTCAATAATTGTATATTCTTTTGGTCCGGAATTTGCAGTCAGTTAATGATGTGGTAAGCAAATGCAAAAACACGAGTCTATAGCTATTTCCCCCATGTTGCTTACTATTGCGGCACCCCAGACCCAGACATTTTGTGACTTTAATACTCTTCGTTTTATCACAGTGTGCAACTCATCTAATTTACATAGCCAGTCTAAATCTAAATGAACAGTCACCAGAATGGTGTCTCTATCTTTTCCTTTGTGGCCAAATCCCTTTAGTTGAGAATATATTAATTTCGTGTTATTTGTCCATCTTTGTTCTAGGCTGCAGTTAAAATCTAAAGCTACACCAGGAGAAAAAAATATATAGAATTTAAAGAAGAGTGTTATCAAAATGCTAAACAAAATTCATGTGAATTCTCACAATATAATTCTCTCCTTTACTTCATTATTCCACATTTTTAAACTCAGGATACATTCATATTTAAATAATAGTTACTTCACTAACCTTATCCAAAAAAGCTTGTACTGCTGCATCCTGTCTCTCTGTATAAGCAATGTATCTATGTCTCCCAATGGAAGCAATTATCTGAGTCTCTTTTTCCAGAATTTCGCACAAAGCAGCTTTCCTTTCAGCTCCAGTGAAAGATTGGTTAATGCGTGTAACTTCTTCTTGCCGCCAGACTAGAGGAATAATATGAAAGACTCTTAAGTTTTTAAAATCACACATCTTTATGGAGCATTTTTTACCATCACATCCTGACAAGATGTCTTTTATTTCTGATTCAATTTAAACAAAATTCTACATGAAAAGAATCATTCATATTGTACACCTGATGTGTGGATAAAAAGGATGAAATGGAAGCTTAGAGACTTAAAACAATAGGAGTAGAGTCAAAGAAACAGAAGCCAAAGGAGATCAGTATAGACAATCAAATTATAACTTCAAGTAAGCAGGAGCACTCCCCAGTATTGAAAAAAATAAGACTTGGGTTTTGTGGCAGCCATGAATGTACACTGCTCAGATCTCCCTCCAAGAGAGTACTTGCCATGAGGAGTAGAGGTGGCTGACAGTTCCAGCTACAGCACTTCGGATCTGCTGCAGTGTTGGAGTAGAGGCCACACTCTGTCAACAAAGCTTTCAATCAATGACTGAGAGCCATGAGGGAATCAGAGCCTGGCCATGTCTGCCCAACAATGGACTCTTCTTGATCAATCATATCAAAGCTGACCATTGGACTGGTTTAGACTTCCTGAGAGTTATATCAATTTGAAACTCTCCGTACCCTATCCTCTTCCCTTCCTCTCTTAACTTCCACGGGTGTCCACCTCATCTCAACCTGCAGACTCTCCTTACCTTTATCTGCTCCCTCTCCCCTTTATCTTTCACTTCTAACTCAACTCTCTTGGTGTCGGCTTCCTCTAGGACCCTAATTGACACAGTTTTATGTAGAATTATTGACTTCAATTGTTTTCCTCATTCACTTAGGTACCATTTTCCATTTCCTTATAAAACCCTAAATTATAGTAGCAAATGCTATAAACATTTAACTAATTGCATTTACTCTTTACTCAAACTAATGCATTATGTTATAATACTTACAATATTTCAAAGCTTTGGCTGCTACCAGTAAAGAATGTGTTGCCCAAACTTAAATAAATCAAAATTTTTGAGCTCAGATATAAGCATTTAACAGGTGTTCCATTCAATTTATGTGTATACTAAATTTGGGGACAAAAACTCTTTTGTTATTTCATGTCTCAAAAACATTAACCTTATTTACATTAACAGAAAAATAGCATTGGAAAGATACTTAGAAATTAAATTTCTCAATCCCACATTTAAGAAAGTGTCCTACTCTCAGCCTGGACAACTTTAATTTGCCCATCCTGGTCTTAGTACTAGCCTGTGAGGCAACAAGGCATTAGTCTATTTCTTGGGCCGCATGATATCCCTTTGGGTATCTGAAGGTAGCCCTCACATCCCATTTGTGTTTTCTCTTCTCCAAATATAAACACTTCCATTTCTTAAACTGTACATCATTTGACTTATTTCCCATCGCATCCAAGTCAAGCTCCTCTGGTTTCTCACAGCACCTCTTAAAATATGGTATAACAAACTTGTGTCAAGATAAAGCCTTCTACACAAGCTGCTACCTCCCCTCTCCTAAGTCCCTCCTGAAATGGTAAGAGAAATACGAAATGGGGGAGAAGAAAGAGAGACTTGAAGCAGTATTGAAAATCACAGAGGAATTGGATACTTATGATAGAAACTTTGGGGAATTTCCAAAAGATATAGTACAGATACTATTGACTGAATGGAAGACACTGTCAAAAGGGGGCACAAATATTGTCCCTTAAATTGCTGCTATCTCATCTCAGAAAGTGAACATTGTAGCAGAAAATGGTAAAGCCCAATTTAAGTGATTCAAAACTAGCAAAAAGGGTAGGATTTGAAGCCATTTGACAGGTTAACATGCTTTAAGAAAGTCTTTGAAAACTTTCAGAAGAATGCCTAACATTTTAAATTACTGCAGATGATAATAAAAACCATTACAGTTTATGCAAAAAAGAGAGAAAAAAATTTTAACTAAAGCAGAAAGCAAGATGAGAGAAGCAAAACAAAGCATAATAGTTATGTTAAAAAATATGAAATGGTTCTATTTCTCTGTTGAAATGAAATAGAATAATTTCATAAAAATCCAGTGACATGATGTCTTCAGGCGGCACACTTAAAGTGACACCAAAGGTGAAATATGAAAGGTTGACAAACAAGAACAAAAAAGAAAGCAGAAGCGACAATATTATTATCAAAAATTGGAGGGAAGACCTTACAATTCAATCTTTGAGGCAGAAGATAAATTTTATGGTGAAAGGCCTGACATGAATGTTTATAAAGAATATCACAGAAATAAAGAAAACTTCTACTGGTTAGAAACACAACTATGGGGAGTATATTTTATATTATAGAAACATAGATAAAATAATAATGGGTTAATCCACGACAGTCAAGAAAAACTATTAAGACAATAAAATATTTGGATAATATGATTAACAGACTTAATTTATATAAATCAAGCTTTGAACACCAAAATATAAAAACATAACTTATTTTCAAAGGCCTATGAAGCATTCATTAAATGTATCATATTGTAGAAGTAAAAATCAGTAATTTTGCAAACTACATTTTTTGACCACAATACAATTAAACTAGAATTAATAACAAAAGTTGAAACAAATATTCCTAACTGCTTGGAAATTGAAGAAATGCTATCAAAAATAACTCATACTTGTTGGAATAGGACAGATGAAACTCTGTGAAGTAATGTGCAGGTTTTCATTTGCAACTAAAGTCCAGTATTAGTCAGCAAATTAGTAGACTGTACCTGTGATGACAATTTTGTCTTAAACCATAGTTAGTTCAGGAACTAACACTTCCAGCTTTTCATAGAGGATATTAGTATTCCAGAGAAGAATTTTTCAAACCTGACAAAATGATAAACTATGCTGTGTGTCATCTTTTTTAAACCACTATTTCCTTGTGTTCTATTCACTGATAATGAGAGTAAAGTAAATCATTAAGAGCAGAAATGCCAACACAGCTGCAACTCATTAACTTGCTGAACTTCAACAGATAGGAGCTAACTAGGGGCTTCTGGCTATGACATGTATACTTGGAAAGTATACACACTTCTACATATGTATACTGTTTTCTTTCACAGTAAAATCTCTCACTACACAAGTTGGCTGAGGGTATTTTAACATCTTTGTCATACAGGATTCATCCAAAGGCCTTTCTCTAGGTGATTCTCTCTCAAGGTAGTTCCAAATACAGTGAAAACCAATGACTGGCAGTAACTCTATCACTCAAGAATAGAACAGAAACTTGTATGTATTATTCTGGAAAAAAAAGTACCACTGCTAAACACTTGGAAAGTATAATAAACACTTTTCTAAAAGAAGAGTTGATTTCACCAGAAAGTAAATAAAACCCTTATGGGTCAAAAAGCAAAATCAAGAAGTTAGAATCCACAGTGGCAAATAGCTTCAACAGCTTCAAGAGCCCTGAGCACATTTGCTAGTCTCCATGGCCTTTAGGCCAGAGGCCTAAAGGTAAGAAAATGGAACTGAGTCTTTACCCTCCTTCTTCCTCCCCTGCCCCCTCTCCCACACATACAGAGTAAGGAAACCCAAAAAGTCTACCTTCAGTACAAAAGAAAATATCCATAGGCCGAGAAAAGGTAGGTGGCTTGTGTGAGGCTTACTTCACCCTAAGCCTTCCAGGAATTCCAAACAAACAAGAAAAAAATTCAGCTCACTTAAGTTTGCAATGCAATGTTTAAAAATATTGAAGACAGTGCATATATCCAGTGACAAATGTATGTAAGATATATTAATCACAATTTTATTCATAAAAAACAAAAATCAGAAGCAACATTTAGCAACTGGAAAATGGATAAATAAATTGTGGTACATTTATACAATGGAATACTATGTGGAGATTTAAAAGAACTAGCTAGGACTATAAGCAACAACATGGATGAAAATCAGATATAACATTGAGGCAAAGAAGTCAGAAATAAAGGAGAATATTCTACACAATCCCATTTAAATGAAGCTCAAAAACAGAAACAACGTATCTGGCAATCGAATTCAGATTAGTGGTTGCAGGGGTGGAAATGGGGTATTGACCTAGACAGAAGATGAGAGAACCTTCTGGGGCATAAATATATTCTATATTTTAATACAAGTAAAATATATGCTATATATAATATGTGTCTACATATGTAAAAATTCATAAAGCTATACACTTAAGACTTGTGTACTTTATAATATATATATATTATATTCAATATTTTAAAATATTAAGAAAGATAAGTAAAAATCAGCAGGAATGTAGACTTGTCAAAAAGTTCAGGCAACTAAGTTGTTTTATTTAAAACTATAAAATAACCATTTGCTAAAATGGAAAAAAACATGAAAAATATAATAAACATCAAATGAATTTGAAAAGGGTCAAATAAAACTTTTAAAAATTACATTTATATTTTTAAATTCAAAACTTAGTGGATGAGTTAGCAATTTAGAAAAGCTTCAAAAGAAAATTAGTAAACATATGAATAAATTGTCCAAAAAGCAACAGAAAGAGACTAAGGAATAAAAATACAAAATGAAGAATAGCATGAAAACAGAGCCAAGATATGTCTAATAGGATTTTCACGATGAGAATCTAGAGAAAATAGGGAAAAGGTGATAGAGGGAGATAGCAGCTAAGAATTATCCAGAATTTATAAAATATCACAGATTCTCAAGCTCATTATGCAATGAAATTCCAAAGAGGATAAAAATAAATAAGTATAAGCAAATTTAAACACATAATAGTAAGCAGATAAATACAAACAAGAAATAAACATTTAAAAATAATAAAACAGACACAAATATAAAACAAATAGCAAGATGAAAGATTTATACCTAACCATATCAACAATCACATTAAATGTAAATGGTCTAAATATCTCAATTAGAAGTCAGAGATCATTTGATCAGATTTAAAAAATAAGATCAAGTTATATATTACATACAAAAAAAATACTTTGAATATAAAGACACAAAGAAGTTAAAAATAACAAGATAAAAAAGATAGACCATGCTTTGATAAAGGATATATCATCCAGTGATCAAAAGAAAGCTGGAAAGGGTATAAATATTAGGCAAAGTAGATCTCACAGTGAAGAATATTATAAGGAATAGTGAAGGTCATTTCAAAATGATAAAAGGCTCAATTTACAACAGGACATAGCAATCATAAATGTTTATATATCTAATAAGACAGTTTCAAAATAAATAAAGCAAAATTTCATAGAACTGCAAAGAAAAATAGAAAAATTTACAATTATAGTCTGAGATTTTAATACCTCTCTCTCAATAACTGATAAATAAATAGGAAATTAGTAAAGCTATAGAAGATCTGAACAACACTATCAACTTGACCTAATTGGCATTTGTCAGCCACTCCATCCAACCATAACGGAATGCAAATTTTTCTCAAGTGCATGCAGAATATTTTCCAGTATAATCTATATTCAGATTGTTAAAATAATCCCCAATAAATTTGAAAGGACTCAAGTTATACAACAGCATATTCTCTCACAAAAATAAAATTAAATTGGAAATCAATAACAAAAAGGTCTCTGAAAAATTCCCAAATATTTAGAAATTAAATAACATATTTCTAAATAGTCCATGGGTCAAAGACGAATCAAAAGGGAATTAGAAAGTATTTTGAACTGAAAGAAAATTATAACTCAACATATCGAAATTTAGGGATGCAGGTGAAGTACTACTTAGGGGAACATTTATAGCACCAAACCCCTATATTAGGAAAGAAGGAAAATCTCAAAATAATGACTTCAGCTTCCAACATAAGACTAGAAAGAGAACAGCAAATAGAACCAAAAGTAAGCATAATAAAGAAAATAATAATAAAAGAAAAAATAATAATAGAAATCAAGGAAAGAGAAAAAATAGGAAAGAAAAATCTGTAGAGGAGTAATATTCATAAATCCCTAGCCAGACTCATCAGCAAAAAAGGAGAAAAGACAAAAATCTCTCCAGGTAGCTGCTTATGGAAGATCCAGCTGTTCAAGCTTCTTTAGACAAGATCCCTGCACTTATCCAGTGGGCTCTATTAAACAGGACCCAAGAGGACCTCAGATCACCTTGTTGCACTCCTACTCTCTCTTTCTCTCTCTACTGTGTATTCCCCTTATGATAAAAGACAAACACATACCTACATGCAAAAAATCCTGGGAGTGCTGTAATCTCAATGCAGCAGCACTATCCAATATCAAAATTTGTCAGCCCTCCTCTAGCTCTCGAGGTTTCCTAGGTTGGAGTCAGACCCCAACCTACCATTCTGTTCAAGGTTTAGGTACCAGTCTGTGTCTCCCAAACACCAGGAACATATTTCAGATTCCCCAGGAGGGATCCCTTGAAGCTCCCCTCACTAAACATTTAGTCAGAAAACAGCACAACCCACCCACACTCACCCCAAAGCATAGCAATGGCTCTCTCGAAAGAAACCACTTTATTAACCTCTTCAAATCTTCTCTCCTATCCCTTTTTATACTTTTGATCTTGCTGAGTGGTCCATGAACCAAAAATAGGTCCCAACCTTATTTCCTCTGTAGATTCTTTTTGAGGGAGAGAGGTTGTCTCTCACTGACTTTGCTATCCTGTTAATCTCACCTATTAGAGCCTCACTCAAAAATGAGGCAGGGTAACAGCATCTTATGGAATGTCTATAATAAAAAAGACAGAAGTGCCCAATGTTGGAAAGAATGATGGAGCAATTAAAACTCTCATACTCTCCTGTAGGAGCATAAACTGGCAAAACCTCTGAAAAACAGTCTAATAGAATTCATTTAAAGCTGAACACATGCATAGCCTATGAACGGGCAATTTCACTTCTAGGTTACACCCAAGAGAAATATATATATATCTCCCCCAAAAGATGTTTGTAGTAGTACTACCTACAGCTGCCAAAAACTGAGGAGAAAGAAACAAATTCACAGTAAAATGGATAAGTAAACTATGGTACATTTATGCAATGGCATACTATACAGAAATGAGAACAAACAAAATGCAACTACACAATAGCATGGGTAAGTCCCTTGATACAATATTCAACTTTGGAAGCCAGACACAAAAAAATTCATCCCATATAATTCCATTTATATAAAATTTTTAAATGAGAAAAAAAATCCCAATTATTGCAGGCTCTCTTTAGAATATGGGATGTTTAGCATCTGTTTTTTTTTTTTCCAACTATCCACCCTAGTGACAATTCAGATCAATGAAAGAAGTCACCTTCAACATATTGCTATTTTTAAAAAGACATAAAAATCAAATATCATTGCCTGTATATAGCCTTGTCTTCAACATATTATCTTAAATAGTAAAATTTATTGTCTTAAATTGATATCATTTTGTTTTTATTACGAAAGGACAGGTTACCATGAGGAAAAGTTAAGCTTCATATTAGGAATTATAGTTCAAACTATTCAGTTGTCACTATGAGCCACAAGAGGGCAGCAATTTCAAGGACTGGAGTTATGAATACGAAATGAAGAAAACTAAATTAAATAAAAGAGTAATGTAAATTATTGAGCTTGTGAACCTGAGATTTTAACAAAAGAGAACTTTAAAATTATTGTTCTATGGGTTTTAATTTAGAATTTTAGAACTAGAAAGGACTGAGAGGTGTCTTTTTTATATAAGAAATTTCATTTGCTTCATTTTTGTTTTTCTCCATACAAATCATGTGTGGAGTTACATAAAATATATCTGTTTTACTTTAATATAAAAATTCCATATAAAATTACTTAATGTAGAACAACAATTCACACATGCATAGGTCTTTGCACTTCTTAAGTACTTTTGTAAATATATTTTATATTTTTTACTTTATTAAGCCCTCTGAAGTAGATGTGCCAGACATTATTAAGTCCTTTTTTATAGATGAAGAAACTGAGGCTTAGGAGAAGTGAGTAACTTGTCCTAGTTAACAACACTAATAAGGAGAAAAGGCAGAACCTCAATGTATTTTCTATTATTTGCACAGCTACCTGTTGACCAAAAATAACAATGGTATCCTTTAGTTCATTCACACATAAATTTGGAATGTTTCTTAATAGTACTCTGCTCTAATGGAACTTTAGTTTTATACTTGTCAAGAAGACCTTTCACAGACAGCTGGCTGATAGTGCTCTCTATTAAACTACCAACACTTAGAAATAACCTTTGTTATCATCTGATAGAGAAAAGGAAAGTAGAGGTGAACTTTAGAGTAAAACAACGAGTATTTCCAGAGATCAGTGATTATAAGCAAAGGAGAAACAAACATACAAGTTCAGGCAGGAGGCTTAACATTCACTTCAAACACTACTACGTGAAGTTGTAACCATTCCTAAAGCCACCCAACGTTGTGTATTACCAGAGAGATAAACTTACTAATATTGTTCATTAGACCTAGAGTTTAATTACATCTTTGACAAATTGCATATTATCGCTATTAAAATAAACCCAATATCTAACACCTAAAAAAGTATCCAATTAGAAAGAAAACTGTCACTTGAGTAACAGGACACAAAACACACACACACACACACAAAATCAAAGGCATGAAAGAAAATTTGCTTAAAGTTAATGTTATGAATAATCAGAGAGAAGTCCAAGACTTATTTCCTTAGATAACAGTACCCATTCAACTACCAATAATTGTTGAGGCTATTTTTAATTTTTAAAATTCTTCCATGTCTTAAAGAGTCCAATTTCTCCGCTCTTAGGTATCAAATGTAATAAATAACTCTTCCATCCCAGTTATTTCTGCCTTAACAGATACTACTGGCAAGGCAGAAGCTAGAGTCAGTTACATTACTACATCCTTTCATTCATTCATTCATTCATTCATTCATTTTACCAACATTTGTTGGGCATGTGAATTAAGCACAGAAAAAGAGAGCTCATCAAAAAATAAATGAATTATTCCCTCATGGAACTTATAATACAGTGGTAGAAATAAATGTTAAACAAAAGATGTATTATTACAAATTGTGGTGATATAAATGGAAAGTATTGGGTACAATGAGAACCATGAGATAACAATAGAATACCCAAGTTATATTTTCAGTCACAAAAACCTTTGAACAGGTGACATTAAACCTGAGATCAGAAGGTCAGCAATGGGGAAATGGCTCCAAGAAGGGAAATAGTGTCTCTATTGTCCTGAGTAAAGAGTGTTTGGCTTGTTCAAGTAATTGAAGCTTTTGATTTCTCAACGACTAGCACACATACTGTAGAAGAAATAAGGTATAAAAGTCAATGTATTGAGAATATATATTAATATATATATAAATATACATTTTTATATTATTATTAATAAAGAGGAATTTAGAATTTACTACAAAGGCCCTCCTCTAAAGAGCAACATCAGACAGGATGCTGGATTGAGGGATTAAAGAACAGCTCACCTCTGAGTTCACAAATTCCCAAAACCATCAGAAAACCAGATTAGACAGTATTTCTCTCTTTATCTCATATGGATGAGAATCAAATTAAATAATATACTCAACTGCATAATTCAAGTAGCAGTAAGTACATTTTATTTATTAATTGTTAATACAAAAGCACTTCCAATTTCATTTCAGCCTTAATTTTTGTACCAAACGTAACATATTACTCATCTTTCTAAATTCTCTAGTCCAGATTCCCAAGACATCTTCCTAAAATAATAGAGTCTTCCTTTTGTCTTCAGTAAACCTGTTTCACCTATTATTGAAAATTTTTTTAATTAATATTTTCTGCAAAGCCTATGTCAAACTTACGTTCTAGTGCATTATAAAGAAGTTCAAAGTCTTCATTTGTTTTAGGATTATGCCTCCGGTAATAGTCCATTCTCATCCATTCTTCTTTTTCTCTTATCTTTCTTAGTTCTTCTTGTGCTTCCCACTCCAATCTCAACATTTTCTGTCTTCTTAAATTCTCTACCAAGGTTCTAGCGTGCCATTGCCTGTAGTAAGTCTGTAGCACTATCACCTATAGTTAAACCAAAAGCAGACACTTTTTGATCAGACAATAAAGAAAAGTAATGATGATTATTTCAATTCCAATTTCAAAAAAAGAACAAAATACTGAGAGTCTAGTTTTAGCTCTATTTCAGATACTCTCACATATACTAACATAAAAACCATGGATGATGCATGTCACTGCTATGTGATTTTGAAATCTCTCAGATAACACCTTCCTAGGAGGATGTTAGTATAATGCTTACGAGCACAGATTCTGGAGTAAAACTTAGTCTGAATCTTACCTCTGCTACTCACTAGTTGTTTGATTTGGGGTAAGTTACTTGCCATCTCTGTGTTTTATTACCCTCATCTGTAAAACAGTGATAATAATAGTATGCTTACAAACTAAATGCTCAGCCCAAGCCTGGTATATCACAAGTCCTCAATAAATATTATTATTGTCATAAATATTAATTATCTCTAGCTCATCTTAATTGCAATTAGTTTAGGCTAGTATGTAAATCAAATTGTATTTCCAAAACACAGAGCAGGTAGGTATGTGTGGAAACTACCAAAAGTAGGTTAGATAAAAGGAAGACTTAAGCAAACAAGTATTTATCAAATCATATAAATATGTTTGAAAGTATAGCATAGTACTAGACCCTCAGAAAGTTTGTGATATAGCTGAGAAAGTTTATAATTTCATTTACTAAACTCATAAGTAAAAATAAAATGTGGAGAGGCTGGATCAAGATTGAACATAGAGCATATGCTCGCACATCCCTTTCCCTTATCCTAAAGCCTGATAATTACAGAAAAATTACATAAAGCAGAAATGAATAAAGATACTGAATCATATTGAAAGGGTCCCGCAAAGGAATAGAAACTTTAAAAAATCCCTCCAAGAAAACAGACAGGTAGAATAAATTGAAGTGAGAATCTACAACCTAATCATGTATTGGAGAGGCAAGCTAGAAAATACAGAAGTGCCTCTAAGATTGCTTCAAGCCCCAAACTGGAGGATGCTCTGAGCAGAATGATGACTAACCAGGTGACTGCTTAAAAAATGCAAAAAAAAAAAAAAGGAAAATAGGCTTCTCTAAAACAGAGATATTTGTCCCTAGTCAAGAGTGGTTAGTGTCCCAAAAGGCTGATGAGACCCTGAATGAAAAAAAAAAACAAAAAAAAAAACAGCCCCCTATCCAGAAAACTAGCTCTCTCCCAGAATCAAGCTTTATACATCTCCTAAAATCACTGGTGAGACTGTGGCAAATAAATATGCTGTTAACACATTGAACATTTAGAATCTTCAAAACACTGTCAGTACACACCTAAGAATAACCAAGCATTTGAGAAGAACCAACAAAATATTAATAAAAGGTTTCTCACTCAACAATGAGAAGATTTAATACTTGTTTGACCAGCAACATCTGGAAAATTAATAGCAATACAAATTTTCAGTCCCCACCCTAGAGTTATTGAATCAGAAACTATGGGGTGAAGTATATAGCACTCTGTATATTAACAAGTCCTCCAGGTGATGCTGCTGCTAAAGTTGTTACACTACTTTGCTAGAGTAAATCAAAACACAACAAAAAACAAGACCAGACTAGCTATAGTTAATGTTTCCAGAGAGATATGAAAGGCATTAAATATAAAGTAATCAATATAATGAGCCAACAAAAGACTATGACAAAATTTATATTTTTGAAATTTAAAACAAATTAATAAAATATGTATTAGCTTGGGCACTATTAAATTTGTTAAACTTTTTAAAGACATCAAAACACAGTTGTTTAAACACAGAAGTTTTTCCCCTCACACTTCATAATCCAGGGATTGGCAATGCAGTTTAGGCCTACTGGGAAAGCTCACATATTTGACAAATGGCTTCCTACTTCTATGTCCCAGCTGGTTGGTCCACTTCTCATCATCTTCCAACCAGTAAAAAAGAGGAAAGGAACAAAGAATACTTTAAGAGCAACACCTATAAGTGGCTCACATCATTGTCCCTCAAATCTCGCTGTCCAGATCTTAGTTATATGGTCTCACTGACATACAAAAGAGGTTATGAAATGTGTTCTTCAACGGCACAGCCATATGCCCAGATAAAGCTTCACTACAATGAGAAAAGGGAAGAATGGATATTGGTAGAAAACTAGTAGTTTATTATAAGCAGATTTGCAGCATGTGCAGAGCCTAAGAAGGAATATATAAGCAAGAAACTTAGGTGAGAAAATCTTTTAGAATGCAGGACAAAATGTCATAAAAATTAGAAAGAATGAAGGAAAAGTAAGACACATGAAAGATAAACCCAAACATTCCAAACTACCTCTGATATAAGTTCCAGACAGAATGAAGAAAGTTGACTTAGAAATTAGTCAAAACATAATAGGAACAAGATGGCCAACTAGGTGTAAGTAGTATGTGCCTCCTCCATGGAAAGGAACCAGAATAGTAAGCAGATACTCACATTTCAAACACGTCGTCTAGGAGAGAATGCTAGGATTCACCAAGGAAGTGATGGGAAGCACCAAAAGTAGGTAAGAAGAGGATTCAATGTAGCTTGCCTAGCCAGAGACTGGCTGAGAGCTCAGAGAAGCTCCTGGACATGGGGAAACAGTAAGAGAGAAACCCCTAAATGCTCAATACTCCAAAAAAGTGTTTACAATCTTGGCTACCGGAGAACCTCTCAATCCATGCAGGCTGCAGGCCTAAAAAAGGCAGCTGTCTAGAGATTTCACAGAGACGTTTCTCCAGAAAGGGAACCCACATAGAATCACATAGGTACTGAAGCTAGAGCAGCTTTAGCAGGGCACCATTCTGAAAGCCTAAACATCAGAGATCTACAGATGTACCTGCTGCCTCATGTCGAATTTGAGGTTACGCAGCTATAAGTGCTGCCGGGCTGAGGAGGGACAGAGAAGCTCAAGCCATCCTACATACACCTAGGACAATACCCACCACTCTACTACTGTGAGACCAAGACTTGAGTGGACTGTACTCCCAACAATTTATTGCCCACAGCACTCACCTGAAAGAGGCCCCCCTCCCTTTGATTTCAGGTGCACAGCGAGCACCATTTCAAGAGTTTAACACTGGGCTAAACCCCAACCTTGCATCAAGTTTGAGGTTATGTGGCTGCAGCCACCACCTGGCCTGGAAGGACAGGGGAGAAAAAGTTCTCCTAAGCACACTTAGGATAATACCCACTGACCTGCTACAGGAAGCTGTGGGACTGGCGTCTAGACCACCCAACCCATTGCAGTTACCAGCACAACTATCACAGATGACTTAGGTCCCAGTGAGTGGCTCCACACTGCTATTGCCACTATCCACATCACACCAGCTACCCAGGGGCCTGAGAACCTGCCCACACACACCCAGCCCTCTGCTCCCACTATAAGCTTTTGAGCAATCCATCTGGAGGCCCAAGAATCAGCTCTCCAGGACCCACTAACACCTGTGTCAGTGTAAGCTGCTCTGGGGACTAAACACAGGCACACCCAGACCACTGTTGCCACCATTGGGACCCAAAAACATCATGAAAGTCTCAGCTAAATAACAGATGCCAATGACCCTGTGTGTTGCCAAAGAAATCATACAAAGATCACACTACCACAGGTATCCAAAATCAAAGCCAATGTGTTCTAATCAACCAACTGTATATATGTATATATATATATATATATATTTATGTATGTATGTGTGTATATATGTGTGTATATGTATATATATACACACATATATACACACACACACACACACCTGCAGGAAAAAATTCTCCCCTATGAAAGTAATTTCAAAAAAATAGAACAAGTGCCTGTTATACCGGATGTACAGATATCAATGTAAAGACACAGAAAACATGAAAAAGCAAGGAAATATGACACCATCAAAGGACCACAATAATTGTCCAGCAATGGATCCCAACCAAAAAGAATTCCTGGAAAAGCCAGATAAAGAATTCAAACTATTGATTTTTACAATGCTCAATGAGATGCAAAAGAAATCTCAAAACTAATACTAAGAAATCAGAAAATCAATTCAGGATATGAATGATAAATTTACCAAAAAATAAATCAGAAATTCTGGAGCTGAAAAATTCATGGAAGGAAACACAAAATATACTTAAAAGCTTCAATGATAGACTAGACTAAGCAGAAGAAAGATCTCAGAACTTGAAGACAGGTCTTTTGAAATAATCCAGTCAGACAAAAATAAGAAAAAATGAATGAAAAAGAATGAACAAAGCCTTTGAGATGTCTGGGACTATGTAAAGTTACCAAATTATAAATTATCAGTATTCCCAAGGAAGAAGAGAGATCAAAGTTTAGAAATCATATTGATGAAAATAATCAATAAAAACTTTCAAAGTCTACCAAAAAAGTTAAATATCCAGATATGGGAGGCCCATGATCCCTGGGCAAATACCTTGCCAAAAGGACTTTACTATGGCATACTATAATCAGAATGTCTAAAATAAAAAGGAAAGAAAGACTTTTAAAATTAGCAAAAGAAAATGTCTAGTCACCTATAAAAAAAAAACTATCAAACTAAAAACAGATTTCTCACAATAAATCCTACTGGCCAGAAGAATATGGGATGACATTTTCAAAGGACCGAAAGAAAAAAAAAACTGTCAACCAAGAATTTTATATCTTGCCAGAATAAGCTTCATAAATAAAGGAGAAGAACAAAACTGAATCCCTATTTCTCACTATATACAAAAATTAACTCAATATGGATTAAAGACTTAAATATAAGACCTGAAACCATAACAATTCTAGAAGATAATCTAGGAAAAACTCTTCTACGCATTGGTCTAAGTGAAGAATTTATAACTAAGACCCCAAAAGAAAATGCAACAAAAACAAAAATAAACAAATGGAGTTTAATTAAACTTAAAAGCTTCTGCACAACAAAAGAAATTGTGAAAAGAGTAAATAGAAGCCTACAGAATGGGAGAAAATATTTGCAAACTATGCATCTGACAAAGGACTAATATTCAGAATTTATAAGAAACTCAAACAACCCATCAAGAAAAAAAATCATCAAAAAGTGGGCAAATATTAATAACATGAATGCATTTTTTAAAAGATATACAAATGGCCAATAAACATATGAAAAATGTTCAACATTCACTAATAATGAAAGAAATGCAAATTAAACCACAATGAGATACCATCTTACTCCAATCAGAATTATAAAAAAGTCAAAAAAAAACAATAGATGTTGGTGTGGATGCAGTGAAAATGGAACACTCACACATTGTTGGTGGGAACGTAAATTAGTACAGCCTCTATGGAAATCAGTAAGGAGATTTCCCAAAGAACTAAAATTAGATCTACCATGTCATTCTGCAATTCCACTACTGAATATTTACCCAAAAGAAAAGATATCAAAAAGATACCTGCAGTCATATGTTTATCACAGCACAAGTCACAATAACAAAAATAAGGTATCAACCTAAGTGCCCATCAACTGTTGAGTGAATAAAGAAAATATGAGGTATACACACACATACACACACACACACACCATGGAGTACTACTCAGCCATAAAAAAAGAATTAAATAATGTCTTTTGAAGCAACTTGTATGGAACTGGAGGCCATTATCTTTAGTGTAGAAACTCAGCAATGAAAAACCAAATACCACAGTCTCACTTATAAGTGGAAGCTAAGCTATGGCTACACATGGGCATAGACAGTGGCATCATGGACACTGGAAACTCCATAGGGAAGAAGGTGAGAGGGAGCTGAGGAATGAAAAATTATCTGTTAAGTACAGTGTACACTATTCAGGTGATTGGTACACTAAATGCCCAGACCTCATGACTATACAATATATCCATGTAAAGAAACTTCACCTGTACCCCCTAAATCTATTGAAATAAAATAATTAAGTATTAAACTAAAAAAGCTATAAAAAGAATAAAATGAACATGGCCCAAGTAGAAAGAAATTGAAGATAAAAGAACTTATTAAATGGAAATTTACTTCTTATACTGACTTTTAACTAATCCCTCTGTTTACAGCTCACTCCTCACATGTCCACCTCCCACAGAACCTCCAATTCACCTTCCAAGATTATATGGGACAAATCAATTTGGTTCTTGATGTCATTCCCCTTGGCAGGCATTTAGATTTTCACTTCTTCTGCTCTAGTAAGTTAAGCTAACACTTCATGTGCTTTACAACTTCAAAAAAAAAAAAATCAACTGACATTTATTCTTCTCATATATTCTTTGTCCCTGCATGTTTATCCTTTTTTATTGCTTCAAAATCATTTTATAGGAGTAAAGAAAGTATTGTAGAGACTTCCATTTCCCTACCTAATATCCAGTCTCCCCTACTTCCTCTTACTAAAAAAATCTCAATCTTACTGAGGAGCAACATATGCTACTTTAAAATGCATTTATTGCACATTTTTTTTTATTTCAGCATAATATGGGGGTACAGATGTTTAGGTTACGTGTGTTGCCCTTGGGGGGGGCGGGCGCGCCCGGGGGCGGGGGGGGGGGGGGGGGGCGGGTGGGGGGGGGGGGGGGGGGGGGGGGGGGGTGGGGGCGGGGGGGCGGGGGGGGGGGGGGGGGGGGGGGGGGGGGGGGGGGGGGGGGGGGGGGGGGGGGGGGGGGGGGTGGGGGGGGGGGGGGGGGGGGGGGGGGGGGGGGGGGGGGGGGGGGGGGGG
>CAUYSK010053549.1:0-20787 GCA_963575035.1 Avahi laniger | reverse complement strand
GTGGAATCTGCCCAATTGTCCATCAATTCCTGCGTTGATTATTGAATTGTGTTATATGTATAACATGGAGTACTATTCAGCTTTAAGAAACAATTGTGAAATAGCACCTCTTATATACTCCTGGAAAGTGCTGGAACACATTCTACTAAGCGAGGTATCCCAGGAATGGAAAAATAAACACCACATGTACTCACCATCAAATTGGTATTAACGGATCAACATATAAGTGCATATATAAGAATTACATCTATTGGATGTTGGGCAGGGGGGAGGGGGGAGGAGGGAGAAGGGGACAGGTATATGTGTACACAAAGAGTGCAATGCGCACCACGCAATAGGATGGACATATTTGAAACCTGGACTGAGGGTGGGAGGGGCAACACACATAACCTAAACATCTGTACCCCCATATTATGCTGAAATAAAAAAAACCATATTTCTTTGGCTCTCCCCACAATAAAAAAAATGGGGTCTCAATCAGCTGAGCTACAATGCAGAAAGAGCCATTTATATTATGTTCTTGGAGCTATATTTATTCCAAAGGAGAATTATGCCTGGATTTGTGAAAGCCTCCCATCCACCTAAGAAGCAAGGTCAGAAATGGAAAGCTGAGTTGTTGGTGCTACTACCTCTGCCTGTTCCATTCATCCACACTTTTCCAAAATGGTTGTTCAAGTTTTGTCTACTTGAAAATGCTTCAAATAGTTCAGTAAAGTAAGTAAGCTAGTAATATAGATTTCAAGATATTGACATTAACCCACAGGAGACATACTGCTTCAGGGAGTAATTTAGGTACCACTATGAAGGGATTTTGTGGAAATAATTAAGAACTCTAATCTTAAAAGAAGCAGATTAGGTCTAGGTAGGCCTGGCCTAATTGCATGAACCCTATAAAGGCAGAGAATTTCCTTTAGCTCACTGGAGAAGGGAAAGTCAAAGAAATTTCAAGAGACAAGGTTTCAATGCATGAGACATTTTGCTCCTCGGCAATGTGCCAAGAAAATTGGTGGGGCAGGTCTCATGGAGCTGAGAGTGGCCCCTGGCTGAGAGCTAGCAAGAAATAGGAACCTCAGTCCTTTAACCACAAAGAATTGAAAACAAAGAATTGAGACAAGAATGAGCTTGAAAGCATATTTTTTTCCAGAGCCTTCAGACAAGAACTCAACCTGATTTCAGCCTGTGAAACCCAGAACAGCAAACCCGGTCATGACATGCTACACTTCTGACCCATAGAACTGTGAATTAATAAATGGATGTTGCTTTAAACTACTAAGTTTGTAATAATTTGTTGCACAGCAACAGAAAAATTAATAGAGATAATGCCATCACTTCTACACAGTCTCTGTCCCTGCCAGAGTGCACAGATCAGTTTAGTTCAAGCAATAGCTACTGCTTTCTTCCAAAGTCCTTAATTTTCAATCAGACTCACACAAAGCAAGTATTACTCAGCACCAGGCTTTACTACTAACTCACAAAGGACACAACAGAAGAACTGCAATCAATACGAAATCAAAATCTGGGATGCACTGACCTGATCAGATTCACCTTTCTGAATGCACTTTCACTCTTGAATGCATTTTGAGTTAGATAGACCAGCCCTAACTATGTCTGTTACAAATTTTATAGGAAGCTACTTAGTTTGGGGTTGTATCAGTTTTTATACTTTACTAATCATGCAGCTACTTCTATTCTCTAGTACGGCTATGTCTCATAAATCCATAAAATTGTACATTTATTGATAAGTCCTGACAAAACAGAATTTCTCTGATAAAAGAATATCTTGTCAGTATAGAGTAACTTGGGGAAGATGTTCATTTACTTTCCAGCTGGTAAATTCTGTCAGTATAGTCACAAGGAGGTGTGTGCTAGTCAAAATTTTCTGCCCTGAGGAAGATAGGAGAAACTAAGTTACAGACTCACTCTTCTTCCAGCTTCCAATTACAGTCAAAGCTTTCCTTTGATGCTCAGAATGTTTCTTTCTTTTAAAGGGATTCCTTCTCCAGTGCCAAACAGTCCACCCCATCCCCACCCCATTACAATTTGGTCTCTGATGCTTCCCACTGCCTGAATTCCCCTGTAATACCTATCCTATCAAATCTACAGACTAAGCACTAAGAAAGTCAGGGCTTATTTTGTTTTGTTTTGTCCTTGTTTTGTTGATGTTGTTTTCCACAAGAAACTTCTAATGCCATGAAGATTAATGGAAGATTAATGGATACAAAAAATACACTAGCATTAGAAGGAGGGTATAATTGACCTATGTATCAATTACAGCTTTTGTCTTTTTAGGAATTCAGCATATGTTAGCATATGTTTTCCTGATATTAGTTACTACCTTTTTACTAGTTCTGTTTATTTCCATTTTGAATTCATTCCAGCATCACTTCAGAACATCAATGATGTTGTTTTACTGCCTTATGCAATAATCTCATGTTTAGTTTATTTATTACCCATATACTGAAAAATTGGTATATGATAGACATTTGAGACCGTGAGTTTTATTTCTTAGCCTCTCCTAAATAGTTTATGTTTATTAATAGGCAATATTTCTATTCTTTGTGGAATTCCTGAAGTATTCAATTTTGCTATTTTTTCTCAGAGTTTGGATATCTACTCCATATTCATTTTAATGTATTCTTGGACAAGTCATGTAGTCTTCAGGAAGATAGCAAACACATTCTTCTTGGTTCCTGTAAGGTGAGATAATTTCTTAGTCAAATATTTGGGCTGATGATAGTATGACTCAGATCTCAAATGCCCCTTTTGATTGCCACCTGGGATACCTGAATTTACTTGATCTCTTGCTGTTCCCTTGCAGCACTTCAGTTTTCTGTTCAAAGCTACATTGCACAGTTCTCTAAGATTTTGGGAACCCTCTCCTAGAAATATCAGTTACTTCTTTACAGATTGGCACCAACAAATAGCATTCAGCAGATTAGATTGACTTGCGGCAGGTTGTTACATCCCATATTAAATGAATATGTCTTCCATTGGATCACATTAGGTCTACAGCCCTCAGCAGGGAGTCAGCAACCAATCTTCATTTCTTTTCAAGACCAACACTAAATTCCTGGAAGCTTTAGAGTTCAGGGGATTTATTACACTATGTCACTGTTTTCCCCAGAAATCCAGATTTTCTATAACAGGACATGTTTATGATTTCAGAGCTCCAGTAGAGCAGTCTATCCCTCTACTTTCTACTCATATCTCTTTGCTAAGCTCTCTGTGTGTTTTGAATTCCAAATATTTCTCGTCCTTACTTCATTGATCATTTTCACTTGCATGATACCATTGAGGCAATGAGCCTCATATGCAAAAGCTACAGTGTTTCTCCTTTTCATTCCTGAGTCATCCATCTCCATTCTCTGAATGCTTGATACAGAATTTTATATATTAAATATCCTTGGACTCTTATACTAACTTCTCTTTCTCTAGTGGTTACCCCATTGTATGAGAGCAGTCCTGTTTGGCAGAATGAACGCTTATCCTAGGATCAAAACTACATAGACCTGATGTTTTCTACAAATGTAGCCCTGGGCAAATCACAGTGATTTTTTGAGCATCTATTTCTCTTCTATAAAATAGGAATAATGATTTCTGTAACTCAGAGGTTTTGTGAGGTGAAATAAGACAGTGTATGTGGTACTATAGAAATCTTTGGTATTTATAATTTAGTAAATTCATTCATTGATCTATTTATGTATTCAAAATATATACAAAATTTATATAATTTTTTTCACTCCAGTCTAAGTAGGTATTTAGGATCTTGATACTTCCTTCTCTTAGAAATTTTTGTTCATTGAAACATAAACTATTGGAAAACAGTGTTTTTCTTATTTTAATTAATAGCCCACTTCATTAAAACTATTATGTTCTCAAATAGTATAAAAATAACAGAAAATATTTCCCACAGATTAAAATAAAATTGGAGACCAGAAGGTGAATTCCAACCCTACATATCTTAGAACAGGAGGCTGGGGAGATTGGTAAAACTCTGAAGAAATACTTATAGGTCATTAAATAGGAAATGTCTGATTTCAAATCAAGAGTATAGTTTATTCTATCTCAAACAAGAAGCAACACAATAATCAAAGTATGCACCTAAACTATCAATACAGTTTTGCCATCTTAATGGTAGCTTGTTTATGCCAGCAGTGAAGAAGCCTGGAGAGCAAGTGGTGATAAAATCACAAAAGGCATTTTCCACAACTTGTTGAGAATTGAATATTTTTCCTTGCAAGAAGTGATCCAAAGCCTGGAAGAAGTGGTAGTCAGTTGGTGCAAGATCTGGTGAATACATCCATACAGTGGATGACACAGTTTCCAAGTCCAGCTTCTGTAGTTTGAGCAGCACTGTTTGTGTGACATGTGGAGGTCTAGCATTGTCTTGCAAGAGGATTGGCCTGTCTCTATTGACCAATCTGGGCTACTTAATCACAAGCATCCTCATCATTTTGCCCAACTGGTTGCAGTACACATCTGCTGTAATCAACTGACCAGGTTTCATGAAGCTGTAGTGGATAATAGCAGCGCTGGACCACCAAACAGACACCATTAGCTTTTTTTGATGAATATTTGGTTTTGGACTGTGTTTCATCATTTCATCTTTACCCAACCATTGTGCCAAATGCTTGTGATTGTCAAAAAGAATTAACTTTTCATTACACATAAAATGGTATAAAAATGGTTTGCCTTTATGTCATGACAGAAAAGAAAGTCAAGCTTCCAGACAATATCACTTTTGATGTTCATTTAATTCATGTGGAACCCAACTATCTAGCTTCTATATCTTGGTGATTTGTTTGAAATGGTTTGATGTTGTTGGAATAGCAATGTCAAACTTGCTGCTAATTCACGCATAGGTTGAGATGGATTCGCTTTCACTAGAGCTTTCACCTCATCATTATCTACCTTGGTCTCACCTGAGTCACCCACATGGCTCATTTTCAAGACTAAAATCACCAGAACCGAACTTCTCAAACCATTGGCATAACGTGCATTCATTAGCCACATCCTTCCCAAACACTATTGATATTTCAAGCTGTCTGCACTGCATTTGTTCTATGACAGAATTCATATTTGAAAATAACACAAATTTTTGACTTATCCGTGGTTTCACGGAAATTGTTCTAAAAACAAATTTGAAAGATAATCACAAGCCACAACATGTGTTTGAAAGACTGAGAATGTACCTTCACAATAAAAATAAAAGAAATGTCAAAGTGAAGTGTCAGAGATATCAACTGTCAAACTTAGTATTTAAGAAAATAGGATATTTCATACTTAATAACATACAAAAATTTGGCACCAATGAACTTTCAGTATTACCAAGGAATTCCAATCTTTAAGGTTATTTTTTAAGCATTAGAGGAGCCATTGCAGGCTGAAACAATGAGCATTGAATCTTAATCAGCATTTACAGGTAGACAAAGTTGGATGCTGCAATGGACTATGAAAACACTGTATACCCGGGAAAAGAGAATGTCCCAGTAATGACTGGGAAAAAGTTTATTCATAATCCAGAAAGATAGGAGTAAGACTTAGATTTAGTTATTAAAAAATAAAAAATACAGAAATCTTCATTTCCTCATTTCTGAATTTTTGACTCATTAATATATATAATACAAACATAGCACTACAGCACTAGACTTGGTTTTTTGGCTACCTGGGCCTTCATCGAGCTAGGGTTATCAAGTGAAGTTACATCATCTCACTGCTTTTGAGAATCACCCCTCCTAGATTCTACAATGAATTTCAGGATAAATTTCCAATTTAGTGGACTTTTTGTCCACAGAATACTGTAGTGTCATGAAAAATAACCTTTTTGAAAACTATTTAAAGACAGGAAATGCCAAAAATAGATTTTTAAACAGAAAAAATAGAATAGAAAACTAGATAAATAGAATGATACCAAGTTTTTGTTAGTGGAAGTGGTGGTACTGGTGGTGATGGGGTGCGTGTGCATGTGTGTATCAGGATATGGAATATATAAGGGTGGCTATGCCTTATGTCCCCTCCAATGTAAATATTAAAATTTAATCACAATAGCGTTGAAAGGTATGGCCTTTGGGAGGTGATTAGGTCTTGAGGACAGAGATCTCATGAATAGATTATTGCTTTCATAAAAGGGCAAGAGGAAACTAGCTAAGTTCCTCTTCCATCTTCCACCATGGGAGGACACAGCAACAAAGCACCATCTTGGAAGTAGAGAGACCAGGATCTCACCAAACATCAAACCTGCTGGCACCTTGATATTGAACTTCTAATCTCCAGAACGGTGAGAAGATAATCTCTTTTCTTTATAAATTTCCCAGTCCCACGTCTTTTGTTATAGCACCACAGACTAAGACAAGGATAGATAGATGATCTGAAATTCACTAACATTATGCAATGATTTCTCTGAATAAAAGAATTTTGTTTAAATTCTTACTTTTAACTGTATATTTTTTGTATTTTTGAAATTTTCAAAAATAAACATGTATCGCTTTTTATAATCAAGCAAAAACAGTAAGTGTTCTTTTTGCAATTCCCTTCTGACACTTTTTTATGTTATCCCCTCCAGTTGTCAAGGAACAATTGGTTGCCAAATACGAGGAAATTAACAGCAATTATCACCAGCTGGCTAGCTGCTAGTAGTAGTCACCAGACTGTAATCCACCCAGCATGAGATAGAAAACCTTGAAGGAATAAAGTGGATGATTAATCAAACTTGAAACATTAACTTCCTGGGATAGCATATATCAAGACGGCTTACTCACCGAGCACTGGACATCGTTCCTGAGGATCCCATAATGATTTCAGTAGCATCACCCCTTTAAAACAGACTGCTGATACTCCACCTACAGAACAGGAATTTTGTTTATATGAAGTAACTTCTTAAATTATGGCTAACAATGAAATATTGTATTGGCTAGGAGGTAACAATAATATCTTAATATAAGCTACTTTTAATTTAATCAGCAATGGGTTCAAGTGCACAAAAGGCAGCACAAGACTGCATACTGACTTTGCAGTGTTAGTGAACATACCGTCCTTCTCTCTAAACTCCCTACAGTCTAGGCAGGTAAGATGACATGTATGTTAATTGACAACGTGAGAGCATATGTGTTCATTTTGAGGTTTTAAGGAGAGTTTTTAAGGGTTTTTAGCACCCCTCTTTCCCACTCAAATTCTGATTAATTAAAACATATGCAAGATGTAAGGCAGATAGAAAACTAAAACAAAAAATTTTGTTTTGCTCAAACAAAAGCTATTTGTGAGCAAGTAGGCATCCTTATGCTGACCCGGAATTAGACAGACTTATGAACCTCATTAAAGGTAGCCTTCATCCCAGCCCCACCACAGGGGCAGAAGCTGCCATTGCAGAGCTGTGAGTATGGTGAAGCAGAGCAGAACTGTGTTCTCTGTGGGCAGAATTGGACTGCAGCAGTGGTTCTCAGAGTTGACATCTGACCAGCAGTATCAGCATCACCTAAGAATGTGTCAAAAATGCAGATTTATGGGCCTTCTCTAGACCTACTGAATCAAATCTCTGGGGAGAAGGCCCAGCAATCTGTTGTAAGAGCATCTCAAGGAAATTTGGACTCACACTGAAGTTTAAAAATCACCTGCATTTTTAGATGCAGACAGAGAGAGAGAAGGGAGCTAAACTATGCATGCACATTTTCTCTTTTCAAACTCCTCAATAAAGGAGATGCAGACAGAGAGAGAGAAGAGAGCTAAACTATGCATGCACATTTTCTCTTTTCAAACTCCTCAATAAAATAACTCACTCCATATTTGTGGGGAGAAATGAGTGAGGGAGAATAGGAGAGAAATTAGGAGGGTTACACAATTGGAACTGCCTCCAGATTCAAGGAAATATAAAGAACAGAAAGAAGTATCTCCCTAGCAATCTTTTTAACTATTGGTTCTATTAATCCATTGAGTTTACACATTAAGCCTATGGTTAAATAAGGGTTCATCTGTCCCCTTTGATGTAAATTACAAGAGAATCATGACAGTTTGGTTCCCTCTTTCATGAGGCCACCCACCCCTTACCAACCTTTCGTTGTTTTAGTACCTTCCTGAGACCATTGGTGGATAGTGTAGATTTTGGTTTTTTTAAGTTTCTAAAAAGATTTAGATTGCCAAGTAATTAAATTGGTTGAGGAAATTTTCAGAATTATGACTGATCTTTCCAAAAGGAAAAGTTTAGGGCTAACATTAATAATTATAAAATATACAGGGCTATTTACAGATTGCTTTTCATGACAAGAAGAAAATCTTTATTCTTAGTGCCAGAATTTTTTAAACTTAACTCAGAGGATTTCTCTAACTGTCCTATAGCTGAATATGCAAATCAAGTTAAAATTCAAAAAATATACTTGCAGAATTTCAGCTCATGAGCTACTTAGCTAAACAACTACTCTTTTTTTTTAACTTAACCAGAGAAAAAGATCTATGTTCCAAAATACTTTTAAAAGTCCAATAATTCAAGTGACAAATGAAATTGTAAAAGCTTGAGTTGTTTACATAACTGTACAAAACTGTACACTGTCCAAACTAAAGGCAAAGGACCATCACAAGTTGCATCTGATTATTTTCTCTATATTTACACACTAATTACCGTGAAGGTTTGGTCATTTCCTGGTCCAATAGGAAATAACTCCAAGGCCATTCTGTCCCTAAAGCCAATAGGGCATTCTCACTTCTACTTTCCATCTCAAATTATATCCACTAATATCATCCAACATAAGCTATTTAAGATTCTGCAAGTAAGATCAAACATCAAATTAGGATAGTCCAATAATAATATGTCAGCAGAGAATTTTCAAATCTGAAATAAATTTCTTCTCATTTTTAAATTACATGGAAGGAATTAAAATACAAAGATTAAATCCTGTTACAAATTAAAGACCTCAAAATCCAAATGAATTAATGCTTCAAATTAAACTTTCTTGTCCTTTTTGTAAGTAAAAGGCCTAAAGAAATATAATTTTTTCCAAACATCTTGCCATGTTTGGTCTTACAGAGGATTCTTTCGATTATATGGAATTGGGGTTCCTCCACAGCCACAGATTGGGGTCTTCAAAGGAAATAGTGTAGCTCCTTTAGGACCTCAGAGCAAGAACTTTTATCTCTCATATGAACCACTTTAAAATTTCCAAAGAAATAACAAGAAAATTGTACAGTATGGCTGATAGATATCTTTTAGGCTCTCCACTAAAAAACCTTTTTAGATAAAACATACTTTTTAATACATTGTTAAATTTGTAGAAACTGAGAAAAATCTCCAAGTCACCACTCCTCTATCCAAAATGAAAACAATTAATGAGCTGAAACCTGCTCATCGGGAGTGATCGATGGTAAGTGAAGGTGAGATTGTCTATATAATTACCCAGGCCAGAGTAACTTTGGGTCTCTGGTGAGATGAGGGAGCTGAAACTGAGATTCCTGCATTAAGTCTATGACCTGGTTCCAGCAGAACAAAGTGCAATTTCTCTTTCTCCTAAGAAGAGTATCTTCCGTTCTGGTAATTGAGATTTCTAAACATTAAAATCAATCTGATATGAGTTTATAACCAAGATGAACAAAATCAGAAGAAATCAGCAGGAATATCAACAAAAGAACTATGAAAGCAAATTTAGACCTAATAAAACATCAGTGGTGTTTTTGTTTTTTCAAATATAGATTTATTTGAATTATCAATTGTTGTATAACAAACCACCCTACAATTTGTGGCTTAAAATATTAATAAGCCATTTTAATTTGTTCAGAACTTTTGTGGTTTAGGAATTTGGGAAAATGTCAACTAATTGGCTCCTCTCTGATCCACTTAAGACCAATAGTACTAGTGGGCTGAAGGAGCTACTTCCAAGATGACTTTTTCACCCCTATGGCCAGTGCATCAGTACTCCTTGGCTTTTCTCTTTCTTCACATGGTGCCTCACCCTCTAATGCCATCCCACTCAGCATGAGCTTCTGATAGTACGGTGGTTTCAGGGTAATCACACTTCTATTATAGCAGTTGGCTTCCAAGTAGGGTTGCTAGATTCAGCAAACAAAAAATACAGGACACTAAACATAAATTTGAATTTCAGAAAATAAAGAATTTTTTTAGTATAAAATATTTCAAATATCACTCAGGACTCACTTACACTAAAAATTTATTAGCAACATTACTTTGAAAATGTAGGAGGTTGAAGACTCTTGGGCCAGATAAGGTCATTGATTGCAATTGAAAAAGTGTCTTTTCTACCACAGAATATTGGTCAAGCAGCCACAATGTCCACCCAGATTTAAGGAATGGAGAGACTGACTCACTTCTCAATGAGCAAGTGGCAACGTCATACTGCAAAGGGCATGTAGAATGGGATATATTGATTGTGATGGCCATCTTTGGAAAATATAGTCTACCACAAGAATAAAAATAAATATGTAAGAAAGGATTAATATAATAAAATATAGAATTATAAAAAATGAATAAACTAATACTACCGAAAAGAACCAGAACTTCCAGAAATATAAATTATAATAATTAAATTTTTTAAAATCTTTCAAGGATAGACTGATGAATAGCAGAGTAAACACAGCTAAACGGGAAATTAATATACTGGAAGACAGACATGAATAACTTACAGAGATTGCTATATACAAGTAGCTTTAAAGTTTTAAGAAGAATTGCCAATCAGAAAATCTGTATCCAGTAAAATTATCTCCCAGAATGACAATAAAGTTACAACATTTTCACATAAATAAATCTGAAATAGCTTACCACCAACAGATTTCCACTAAAATAACTTCTAAAGATATACATAGTTTGGGTAGAAATAAAATGACCTCAGAATAAAGATCTGAGATGTAAGAAGGAATTCTGAGCAAAACAAAAATAGTTTTGGGCTTTTTTTCCTTTAGCTTAATTTAGGAGTCTAAAAAGTAATAGAATTTAATTACTAGATATTAGCATGTGTACCAGGAGGAAAGATTGGTGTGCTAATGTTTTCTAAGTCCCATGTAATATTGGTAAAGGTGGGGTTCTGTGGGTAGGAGAATAGATGACTTAATATATTGACTCACTTTGAAGTCTGTTATGCATGCACGATAAAATTTCAAAGTGCAGTAACTAAAAATATAGAAGTAGAGCATATAACAGTTTTAACCATATTACTTTGGGTGAGGTATGGTGAAGCCAGACGCAGAACAAAGGAGACAAACTAAAAAGAATTTTACAATTTATACTATACAGGGCCACTCAGAAGCAACACCATCAGGGTCAGTCATGAGGTGAAGGAAGAAAGGAGAACTGTGGGTAAGTGCCTCCATTGTGGTTTCTGAGAGGAAGAATTAGGGTTGCAATTAGGTAATTTGAATAATGCTATTGACGTCTGGGGCATCAGGCTCTGTCTGGTTGTCTGGTACTCGGGTGATTAGGGTGGGTGTATAGCGGGCCAGAGTGTGAAGACCCAACAAAGACAGTGGTTGAGGGTATGGACTTGACTGGCTGCTCAACAACTGACCCATCTCTAGTCACAGCCTCAAAACTGGGTCAAGACAGCATTTTAAAACCTATATTACAATAACATTGAAAAAGGTAAGGGGGAAATAATTTTTTAAAAAATCTCTTTAGAAAAGATTAGATAAGAAAATAAGCACAAAAATGTGGCAGAATAAAAAGCAAAAAATAAAATGGTGAAAACAAGTTAAAAATTATCAACAATAGAAATAAAATTAAATTAGCTAAACTTGCTGGAGGGGAAAAAAATCTACCTATATGCTCTTTATAAGAGACACACCTAAAATACAATAAAATGCAAAGTTTGATGTAAAAAACTAGAAAAAGATTACCAGGTAAATACTAACAAAAAAGAAGGCTGGAGTGATTCCCTTACTATCAGATCAAGTTTATTTTAAGCCAATGAAATTGGTTAGGGAACAGCATAAGTTGCAGTAATGAGTGAGACCCCAAATACAACTGCTCTATCACATGATAGTCCAGAGGCAAGAGATCAGGCAGTGCAAGGAAGGCAGTAGAAATGGACCACAAGGTCATTAAAAGATTCATATTCCTTCAACCTTGTGATCCACTGCCGCTGGAGTGGATCGTCTTATTTTTATGCATAAAGTAGGTCCAACATGTCCATGTTTCAGCCAACAGAAAGAGAAGACAAGAAAAGAGTACATGTGATCAGAAGTTATTTCACTTTTGCTCCCATCTCATTAGTTAGAACTTAGTCAGAACTGATTAGAACTGCTTGCGACTGGTTGCAAAGGATGTTAGGAAATGAAGTCTTCAGCTAAGAGGCTGTGTGCTATCTAATCCAATTGAACAGGAATATATAACAATTATTAAACTGAAATCCCTCAATAAAATAGCTTCAACATATATAAGGCAAATACAGAGTTGTAGGATGAATCTGATGAATTGAGTATTACAATGAAATATTTCAATATGCCTTTCTCAATGGTTGATGAGTCACATAAGAAAGAAAAGTTAATAAGGATATATCGTAAATTTGAAAAGTGCAACTAACAATCTTTATTTCATGGATCTGTAACTGACCCAAACTGAGTTCCTTTGCCAATGTGCAGTGGAAAGCCAAATACTGAAGCACACTGAGTTTTTGCAGTGAAAAAAGGTTATTGTTAGGTGGCCAAAACAAGGAGACAGGAGTCAGATTGAAATCTGTCTCCCCGAGCTGGGGGTTGGGGCAGGTTTCATAGTCAGAAGGTAATGAGATATGCTCTGATGGGATCTCGTGATGGGGTGATGCCAGGAGACATGCTCTGAGTGGATGCTGCCATGGGGTGATGCCAGGGCTCCACATGAGTAGATCCTGGATCCTGCCATGCAGGGTCCTCTTCTTAATTCAGCCTCTGCTCCTCAGTCTAAGCACTTTGGTTCCATCCATGATCGAACACTTTGTTCATCTGGGCATGCTCAGATTACGTGATTTTTAACCTAGGGGTCCATGGCAACTGAAAAATAACTCATGATTTTGTTTCATAAAAGTGAACCAGCTTGGTCTGATGTGGTACAGACACACAGAGCTCTGCATTCACAAATTAGAGACACACATTCTTCTCAAGCATACGTGGTATATTTATATAGCTTGATACCACATACCAAGCTATAAAACCACTCCATAAATTTCAAAAACCACTCTCCTAATTATGCATTACCTGTCTATAATGCTAGTACATTTCAAGTTAATATTGAAAAGATACATTTGCATTATTGAAAATATGCCTTTTAAAACTACATGATTCAAAGGAGAATTTATAACATAAATCCTAGGAGGCAAGTTTCTTTGGGACCTAAGTAAATCCATGCAAGAGGAATTGAAAATACATAAAAATGCCTTGTTACAAGAGATTTTGATGCTATTAAGCTAGACCAAGCCAAATTTTACCAATTACCGAGGAGCCTGAAGTGTAGGGCTTAAAGAAGAAATAGAAATTAATATTAAATATATTTTTAATATTATGGATGAGAAAAACCTGGTGGTTGAGTGACCTATTTATAAAATCTAGACTTTTTTTTTTTTTTGGAGAAAGTAGTAACAGCTTATGTTACTGTTCCAAAATATTTATTCCCACTTCCTGTAAGTGAATTATGTATCTCATCCTTATCATAAAATGTGCAATGCCTCCAGTGGAGGAGTATACATATCTGTCCCATTGATGTTGGGTTTGGTACATCACTTGCTTTAGCCAATGGCATGTGAGCAAATGTGACATTTCCCGTGCTCATGCAGAAAGTTTAACAGTGATTGCTTATTTTTGCCAGTTTTCTTGCTCTTTCACCTCTGCTATCAGAACAGCATGTCCTGAGTAAGCAAAGTTTCTTCAGCTTAGATCCCAGAATAAAGAAGTGCGGAACAGACCCATCACTGATCTAAAGTGACCAGCAACTTTCAAAAAAAGAGTGAGAGAGAAAGAGAAATAATTTTTTAAGCCACTGAGATGGTGAGGTAATTTGATAGAGCGTAGGCACCCTGTCTGATATATCTCTCGTCATGTATAAATAGGAAGCATGAGTATATTTCCCCAGGTATGATAATCATATTATGTCAAAATTCACTTTCTAATGTAGCAATTCTCCTTATTGTGTTCAGATTCAGTCATAAATTCCAGACCAAGGGTATAAACTAACTAGCATTCTAGTGAGACTAAACCTTAAGAATAGAAGATTTCTCTATTCTACCCTCCTTCACTCAAATAACTGAGTTGTTCCTAATGATTTTGGCAATATAATTTTACCCAGAATAATTTATGTTTAATGGAAAATGGCTGGTTTTCCAAATTCAGTGGGCTTGGGAGCACAGCTACACTCACATATATTACAAAAGACATTTGGACTTTGGAAAAGTAGTCACATTAGAGGCTTGGCATTTAATTAGTTCAACATCTCAGTTCCTCCAGGGTGCAGCTCCTGAAGAAATCCTAAATCACTTCAAACACAGGAAATCCTGCTAGCTGAGATGCAAAAGAGAAAGAGAGAAGAATATACTTTGGATTTTAATTCTTTGAAATTGAACAACCAGAAATAAGAGTATTTGATATTAGACTACAATTTCTTTGCATTTTTATGTTCGGTACTTTAACCTGCAAGAGGATTTAATTTCTTTGAATGTCAATTTCTCTCCAGTGATTGATAATGTAAAAGGAGTTTATGTTGAAATTTGGGACATCTCTGTGTTGACACTCCATTTTCTGCATATTTTAGTTTTGTCATTTGATGTTATCATGAGCTCCTGATAAACTATGTTGTAACAACATGGCTGGAAACAATCTGAAAAGGTAAATAGACATGGAAATGAATTTTCAGTGTTTGTACAAATGTGACCTAAATGTTAATTTAATATTGGATTTTATTTTTGCCCAATTTCAGAGACTTATGGCAACAAAACTATACTGTTCACTGGTGGTCCCAGAAAAGTATCTAAGGGAACAGTGATTTGTATAGGGGTAATGGTCTCATGAAGATAGAAGCTGCTTGTTTTCCCTTATGGGGTACAACCACAACATCGGTAATCCATGGGCTCATTACATAAACTCAGTGGGCTATGCGAACAAGAACAGCTAAAATGTTAGGACTCTTCTTTACATTCCTAATGCTTATTTGTATGTGGCAGCTCCACTATCATTGCATCTCTCTATGAACCTGTGAAAAGTAGTCGGACACATTTAGCTCAGCCATTTTCTCTCCATACTTGATAGAGAACGTGTCCCACTCTGCTTCCCTATTCTATAAATTGTATACGGAGATTCTGCCTCTATCAAAGGACTAGGTGGGAATATGTTTTAGTTACGTTAAGTTAGGCAATAATGAGGTAACAAAGTCTCAGTAGTTTCTCCATGTCAAAATCTGCTTTTGATCAGTAGCTCTGCAGGACTATTCCCTTCCAAACAATGACTCAGGGATCCAGTCAACTTAAACCTTGCCTTGTACCATTTGAATATGTGGCTTTCTGATGATGTTGCTAAGGTGAAGAAAAAACTGCACTGTAGCTTTTAAATCTTTGAACTGGAAGTGACATACTATATGTTCCATAGCCCATTAGCTGGAACTAGTTTCATGGTTCAGCTGAACTCCAAGGGGGCTAGACAATAACCAAGAGTACATGGGGATTTGGTGAGCAGCTGATATCTCTGTCATGGTGTATTTATAATATTCTGGTGAGCCCTATTAGAAAACTCATTTGCCCATAACATATAAACCACATTTACCTATATCAAGTTTATCAGTAAAGAAGATGGTATCATTTTGTCCCCTGTCTTCCTGATTTGTCTTGTTTTTTAAATTGCTTTAATTTGATGTATAAATTTTTGCCATCCACACTAACTTCAACAATGAGTACTAAGTAATTAACAGCGACCTATATGATTAATGGAGATAATACAGGATGTCAGAACAAAGAAAGACCACTGCCATTTATATAAATATTTGGTACGTCTTAATCTAGGATTTGAAAAATAAATGAGATTTAGAGTTTTAAATAGAATTAGAAATATTTTTAGTATACCTCTATTCCCCTAAGAATGATCAGCAAATAATTTACCTAAAACTATTCCTTATTAATGAAACAAAGACAAAAGATACATGGAAACATCAATGAGTTAATCCAGGTGTTGTGAGAGTCTTGAAATATAGGTCCTCAAATGTAAGTTTCTTGGATTTCATGTAATACAAAACCATTATTTTTCATGGTGGCTTAAAAAATGTTGATTAAGTGGCAGATTTATGCAAATACAGGCATATTTCACTGGATAAAGTGAAAGTGAAGAGGCCTTGAGTGAAATCCAATATGCCATTATTTACTGACACCATTCTAAGATAATCTGATCCACTGTAAGGCTTCTTCCTCTAAGTAACTTTACTTGGAAGTATAAAAATAAAACAGAAGTTACTTTGAATGTCATGTTCTGCATTCACTGCCATAATAATGATCATTATAATAGGTTTTTCCATGAAACTTGGTAAATGCCAAGGTTTCTTCTCTGAAAACTGTTATCAAATAATTGTCTCACTCCATTTAGCTGTTTAAGTATATAAACATGCCAAGTATTTTTAATTACAAATCCAAGCCTACAAGATTCCAAAGTTCGTATTCATTTATCTTTGTAAACATTAATCTGATATGTATGGAGAAAAAAATCAATGACTTTTTTTTCTGTAGTGATTGATTCTCTTCTAAGCAAGAAGGTATAAAGTACTGAAATTCAATTAATGACATTAAACTTCAGTATGTTTATTATACAAAAAAGTGAATTCCTTGACTAAATGTTCATTATATAATGATTTCCTTCATAATAAGCAGAAATAAGTTGAAGAAGCAACATAAATTTTGTTGTATAAGCAGATAATTTTGGGGTGAGTTTTGTCCTGTAAATAATTTGCATTAAGCTTAAATATATACAACATGTGCTACTGTTTCAAAGGATTGACTCAATATTACATTTAAAAAATGCAATTACCTTAGATTTGAATGCTATGTCTGTACTAGTTTGCATCAAATCTTTTAAATCTATATTAAAACCATTATTATTCTAACTTCTTCATTAGAGAAAGCCTGCATATTGGTCAAATGGCAAGTGATGGAAAACCAATGCAAACTAGCATAAATAAAAGAAAGGAAGAGAGCAAAAAGAAAGAAAAAAGGAAGAAAGAAAGTGAGAGAGGGAGCAATGCAGGCAGAGAGGGAGAGAAGAAGAAAGGGAGAGAGATAAGAGTATTAATTGTCCCACTAACTAAGTGGTCTAGGAGTAGATCTTGTGTCCTATAGCATAGATGGTATATTAGTCCTGACTAATTTCTCTTTTTCTAGAGAAACAGAAACAATAGGCCATATATACATATAATATATGTATAATATATAATATATATACACATATATTATTAATGTATATGAGAAACATAAGAAATGGCTCACATGATTATGGAAGCCAACAAATCCCACAGCGTGACATTTGCATGCTGGAAAACCAGGAAAGCCAGTGGTATAATGCAGTCTGAGATCAAACCAGTCACAATACCCCCTAAGCCAAAGCCTAATTCAGAGCAATGCCCTAACTCTCTTCAATTCTATGAAGGCTAAGAGAGAGAGGTGAAGCTTCAGAAGAAAAGTTTGAAGCTGGCAGAGATTAGTTTGTGAGATTTAAAGAAACCGTAATGTAAAAATACAAGATGAGGCAGCAAATGTTGAGATAGGCACTGCAGCAAGTTATTCATAAGATCCAGCTAAGATAACTTATGAAGATGGCTACACTAAACGACAAATGTTCAATGTAGATGAAACAGCCTTATATTGGAAGATGATGCCATTTAGGATTTTCATAGATAGAGGAGAACTCAGTATCTGACTTCGACTGTTCAAAAGAGAGGCTGACTCTCTTTTTAGGGATAAATTCAGCTGGGGACTTTAAGTTGAAGCCAATGCTCATTTACTCTCCAGAAATCCTGGGGCCTTCAAGAATTATGTCCACTTGTTTTCTGTAACAACAAAAGGTAACAACAAAATCTAGATGATAGCACATGATTTACAGCATGGTTTACTGAATATTTTATGCCCACTGTTGAGACCTACTGCTAAGAAAAAAAAGATTCCTTTCAAAATATTACTGCTCATTCACCAGATCTCCTGGTCATCTGAGAGCTCTAATGGAGATGTACGTGTAGATTAATGTTTCCATGCCTGCTAACACAACCTTCATTCTGTAGCCCATGGATCAAGCAGTCATTTCAGTTTTCAAATCTTCTTACTTAAGAAATATATTTTATAAAGCTGTAGGGACCATAAATATTGATTTCTCTTATGAGTCTTGGCAAAACAAATTGAAAACCTCTTGGAAAGTATTTACCATTTTGGATGCCATTAAGAACGTTTGTAATTCATAGGAGGAGGTCAAAATATCAACATTAACAGAAGTTTGGAAGAAGTTGATTCCAAATCCCGTGGTTGACTTTGAAGGGATTCAAGATTTTGGTGGAGGAAGTACCTGCAGATGTGTTAGAAATAACAAGAGAACTAGAATTAGAAGTGGAGACTGAAGATGTGATTTAATTGCTGCAATCTCACGATAAAACTTGAATGGATGAAGAGTTGCTTCTTATGGATAACCAAAGAAAGTGGTTTCTTGAGATGGAATCTAATTCTGGTGAAGATGTTATGAACATTGTTGAAATGACAACAAAGGATTTAGAATATTACAAACTTGGTTGATAATGTAGGGTTTGAGAGGATTGACTCTAATTTTGAGAGAAGTTCTACTACGGGTAAAATGCTATCAAACAGTATTGCATGCTACAGAGAAACCTTTCATGAATAAAGGAGTCATTCAATGTGGCAAATTTCATTGTTGCCTTATTTTAAGAAATTACTACAGCCATTCCAATCTTTAGCCACTACCATCCTTATCAGACAGCAGCCATCAACATCAAGGCATCACCTTCCATGAGCGAAAGGGTCACAACTCACTGTAGGCTCAGATGATCACCAGCATTTTTTAGCAATAAAGTATTTTTTAACTAAGGTATGTACTTTTTTGGACATTAGTGTATTACACACTTAATAGACTATAGTATAGTGTAAACATAACTTTTACATGTACTTTATTCTGCTATTGGCTTTATTGTGGTGGTCTGGAAGCAAACCCACAATATTTCTGAATTATGCCTGTATGTACATATCTATATACATATATACATATTTATACATATGGACCCCTTCCATAAAATAAATATAACTTACAGATATGTTATAAAGATGTGTATGCATACATATAATACTAGCAACAATGGTAAAACATTTATTTAATGCTCACTAAATGCCCTAGGTTTTATTTTAAGCTAGTTACAAACATACATAATTTTATTTATTTTTCCCAACCATTTTATAAGCTATATAGTATTATTATATCCCTATCATATATAAAGTAATTGCCCATATGCACATAGCTAATATGTAGTAAAGCCACAAAAGATAGAAAACAAGTAAGTTTAAGATTAAATAACAATGACCAAAAAAAAAGCAGAAAAGAAATTTTATAAACTATCTACCATAAAAATATATTTTCAAAACTCTGAAAACCATGCATTGAAACATAGGGAGAAGATATGTTATGTATATTCTCAAAAAAGCCATAGATGTCACCTTGTATATTAACTGAAAATTATAAAATTTGTGGTTAGATAAATTTTTAAAGAATATAATTTTAAGTGTTTCCTTTTGAAATATGTTTACTAATTTATTACTAACATACTTTGGTGCTTTATTAGAGGCATCTTAGTGCTGTTATAAGTAAGTGCCTCCCATTTCAGCACCAATGTCAGTGCTGAATATTAAATCACTGGAAATATTATCCTGCTAAATATCATGGCTTCTATTTGTAGTATGTAAACAGACTTCTTCTGCATAATGTTAAACTGAACACAAGTTTCTTACTTTTCTTGTTTAAAGAACATACTTTTAGATAGTCATTTCTTTTTTTCCATTGTGTAAAAAATTATATTCATTACTTGAAAAGCTCCTCTACAGTGAATTTATCCACATCATACACACAAACACACACACACATACCACTATGACAGAAGTATAATATTGATGATCTATTTATAGCATTGATATTACAGGGAAAGATTATTAATATAATAGAGTATATAATACATAAAAATTTCCAAAACATTAACTATGTACACAACACTCAACTATTTATACTAGCAGTAGAGTATATTGTTCAGTTAATTAAACATGCTGGACAAATTTTATGAGGCTTAAAAATCTGGATTTTTTTGATGGTATGAAATATGATTAAAATTTAAATTTACATCTACCATTTATTAATAGATTCCTAAAAAAAGTTAGGAAAATCAAAGAAATTCACATTTGAAGAACAGCTATATTTATTTTAAACTGAAAATTGACAGACAGTTAAAAATTTTTCTTACCATAAAAAAACTTCTGCACAGCCAAAGAAACTATCACAAGAGCAAACAGACAACCTACAGAATGGGAGAAAATTTTTGCATGCTACAAATCCGATAAAGGGCTGATAACCAGAATCTACTTAGAACTTGGGGAAATCGACAAGAAAAATTCAAACGATCCTATCAAAAAGTGGGCAAAGGACATGAACAGAAATTTTTCAAAAGAAGACAGAATAATGGCGAAAAAACATATGAAAAAATGCTCAACATCTCTAATCATCAGGGAAATGCAAATTAAAACCACAATGAGATATCACTTATCTCCAGTGAGACTGGCCTTTATCAAAAAGTCCCAAAACAATAAATGTTGGCGTGGATGC